>SNQJ01S0003313.1:142893-166768 GCA_010110895.2 Picea sitchensis | reverse complement strand
GCCCAGGCCGGTAGTGATGGAAGCTGGTACTGTTGACAGGACAAAGCTAGCTAAGAGGAAGAAAGATGGTCCCTCCAGGGCCATGCTCAAGTCACTCCTGCTCTCGGTACTCCATGTTTAGGACCATGTGGGCCTCGAGACATGATCTCCTAGTTATCCCTAGATATCGGGGATAACAGAGCTTATCCTCTCTGTTGCAATTACAGACTTTGACACTTTTCCATCTCTCAATTGTCTCTATGATCATTCTTCATTCCACTGGAGGTTACCTCGAGACTCTTCATCTCCTCTGGTGATCACTGCTATAGCGGGAAAACCCCTCTACGGAATACACCAAGGGTCTAAACTATAGGCAGAGCAAACCGTCTAAAGTCTCCTACTTTTAATCACTATCCCAAAATTACCCCACAATCATATATAAAAGACAAGAGAGAGGGATCTAGTAGGCCTACCTTAAACTCCACGTCTAGTGTCAATCCCTTTACGCTTGGTTGTTTCTTGACTGCAAATGTCCTCCCAAGGCTGACCTGCATTCATCAAAAGACAAACAAGAAATTACAAGCATGAATTCTACATATGGATTATTGGGTTAGACATCATAAACAAGAAATGTAAACAAATCATATAATTTTAAGACGTCATTTGGTGGGATGGACAAAGTACTTCTTTATATTAATCTCACAAAAATTCACTTACAACATGAGACCAGCACTGCTCCTCGAACTTGGTCATGGGTTCCTCTTCACCATGCACCAACTGCTTCCACGTGTTCTTCTCCTCTTCAGTTTTCTCTTAGGGAAACGATAAAGGGATTTACAATTGGGGCAAAGGGGGATTGATAAAATGGGCAGAGTTTCTTTGCTCTCGTGCTTCTCCTTGCAATGGGACACCAACCTCTTCTTTTATTGGCCAAAAGGGATAGTAACAGTTGGGGTGACTGGCTATGGGTAGTCAAACGGTTAAGTAACGTCTCAGAAACCAATATCCTATGCAATTTTCCACTTTTCGCGATATTTTGTGAGTGTACGCGGGTTGTAATGGGTCAGCAGGTGAGTGTATGCGGGAAGTAATGGTGCAGGGCACGTACACCTTCAAAGCAATGGTTTTTTGAAGAGCTTGTTCAGTGATGGCTTGGAAAAGATAGAGAGTTATATGGCCTAATGCCAAGTATTCATGTCTGGAGAAATTTAGGGTTATAATAGATTCCCCCTAATGTGTGAGGTCAGAAGAGCATCTGATGGTCGAAATACAGTACAAATATTCACCATTGTACGACGAGAGTGAGGTCAGGGACCAGAGTTCAGGAGGTTCCATCTGCAAAATAACAATTTGTCTTGCCGAGGCGGGCATACCCATGCTCGAGATGAAATAAAATCATGGATGCCAATTAAATACACTGCAGATCCATGTTGTATAACTATATAAAGTGTAGCCGCGAGCAGTACACAGCGGATCTACATCTCAAAAATCAAAAGATATACATGTATACTATCCATCTTCAAAAATCCAATGACGTCCGATGGCTGGAGATGAGGTCTTCAAAGCTCGATAAACAACTTCAAAATCTTCACAACTCGGGTAGGAGTGTAATATGAGTGTACGACTTCACTACCCAGAGGTCTTCGACGGCTCGTCGGGAACAGACAAGAGGATCTTGATGATCATGCATAGAACTTCATTGATTTTGAGCAAGGACTTGATTGGTCTTTCGGGGTCGTTGGGCATGAGGAAAAGAGACAAACTGTAGAAGGGCCAGCTCAAGTTTAGTAAGACTTCCCTTGGACAAAATCATGAAAAAAGATGAAACTCAGGGAGCATGGCATTGACACAAGTTCATGATTTAGGAGGCAATGCTAACTCTCCAAATGTTTAGAAGGGTAACCAAATGGAGGAGGACACATCTCTGTGTAGCGAGAACAGCTTCTTAAGGCCATATTTAATCCTAGATCTTGACGAACAAACAAAAGGATGTGCTTTGTCCAAGGGTGACTCATTGTGTTGTCAACAAAAAGAAAATACTTTTCCCTTCCTCTTTTTGGGGTATATTTGATTTTTTTTTTGTCTTTTTCAATAATCTTGGAATCCATTGTGAGGTTGGTATTGAGAAATTAGGTTCTCAGGTGCCTATACATAAGATCAACAATATAACACTCAAAGTGATAGTTCTACTTATTGGGCAGATCACTAGATCTGCAGGTTTACATCAAGCTTCTCGGGCACACATGCATTGTGCGGTACAGTGCTTAAATGCACAGATTTTCGACTAGAGTACCACCATGGTGGATTGCATGAAGAGATAGCTGACAGAGTTTCAGATATGGGAGCACCAAAACTTCGGGTTTGGGACCGTTTTGTGTTCCTTTTTCTTCGAGTACCCAATCTGAGTCCTCGAGAGACTATACGAGGGCACGAGGCCTCTCTCCTAGCGCTATACAGATGGGCAGCGTTGTTGTCATGGCAGGGGAGAGAGAGGACCATCGGGACCTTTGATGACAATTTTTTTTACTGGTGGTCACAGCAAATTCTGGAAATAGAGGACTACCCCTATGTCGGGATCAATTTTTCTAGCGATCCTAACATGTCAGTACCTCCCGGAGAAGAGCGAGGAGAGATCGGTAAGTTTTCTTTTCAAAGTTATTTTAATTTTTATGTCTTTTATATATATTAATTTTTTTTATACCAAAGTATATGACACTTACATATCTGTTATGTACAGATGTGGGACCAATGTTTCCAGCAAACTTTTCGAGGACTAGGCGGTGTCCTCGACCAGAGGCAGGACCAGCTGGAGCCGTCGGACCAATAACAATAGCAGGGGGGGCTCCATCCGGAGAGGCTGAGAGAGTATTGAGATGGGTAGAGTGGAACCTTACCTCACTCACTCATATAGTCCCTATGGTGGAGATCGAGGATCTCCCACCGTCGATGCAACCTCATGTAGTTGGGGTGCCACGGAATTGGGTCCAGCTCTTTCGACGCTTGGCGAACACTGTTATTCACTACGGCAGGCCCAATAGGCCCCTCCCTTAGCTAGGCTATACTACTTACGTGTCGAGAGAACCTTTTGTATATTTTGAGGGCATAAGCCCTGTGACTCTGACTAGACATATTTTTGAGGTGCTTACGCCCACCCATGTAATCTAATATTTTTTTGATATATATATGGATATTTTTCATATTTTTATGTCTTATGGATTACATCTATTTTACAAATGTATTTACATGTGCGTGTGTGTTTTTTATTACATGTGTGCAATATGCCAATATAATACATGATTAGATAGAGTATCTGCGATTTGATTCAATCTCCTAGGAACATGGATATACGTAATGTAATCAAAGCTGTGTTCTAAGAGACATATCGTAAGGAATCGTTGGTGTAGTGTAGGATCATAAACATGGTAAACCCCATTTAACTGAGACACAACTAGTTGAGCTTCTAAGTAGACTCGGAGGTGAGAGATACCATGCGACAAAGCATCACGAAGAAACTCTAGGACTGCGTTGTATTTCGTGACATTGTTTGTGGCGTCACCTAAACAGATACCTCCTAAAGATAGCAACTAGCCCTGAGGTGTGAATATCACCCAATTTGCGGAAGCAAGCCTCCGATTATGCCAGCTAGTGTCGTCCACAAACCTAACGAACACCTCTAATTCACTTTGCATCTACCACAGTGAAAAATATGACATCAAAAATGGCATGTCCATAAAACAAAAAGACAAAAAATAAAAAGAGAATGTGCAGGACTATACATATGTTACAAGAAGTCACCCAAGGTGACCCACCTACGAGTAATACTTCTTGAGGTAGATCCCATTTCTAGGCTCCACCAAAGAATTTCCCTCAAATCCCACCAGACGATAAGTGTTAGGATATTTAGACACTTAGGAGTTAGTAAGATCTACTTGGTCTATTGTGTCGTTAGGTAAAAGTGTGTTTTCTCGTGTGTTTCTTTAGTATGCATTAGTATGCATTTGTAGTTAGGAAATCTGACGGTCACGATATGTTCCTGACATAGAGTGATTTGACGGTTCATACTCTCCTCGATCTTAATGGCCATTGATTCGTGGATTAACACCCGATTGGTCCATGATCTCCATTTAAAGAGAATGGAGGGTCATTTTCCGATGATTTATTGTGAGAAACTCTCTTGTAAAATCTCTCTGTAATCTTTTTCTTTKCATTAATAAACTGCTCCAAGTGGCCGCATTGGCTGGGGCCATGGATGTTTCCCCATAGGGGTTTTACCACGTTAAAACATCGGTGTGTTGATCTTTGATCTGGTTATGTGAGTGGTTACTGAAGGTGTTTGTCCTCTRTTGGAATACCTATGTTGTCGAACATGGTATCAGAGGGAGGTTTAAAGATCCACTCCTATTATAGATCGAGATCGTGCAGCCGAGTTGCCTCATCTCCATTTTTTGTCTCTTTCATACATTTCTGGGCTGAGAGGACTATTCCATTGTGTCTAGAGCACTCGTTTCATTCAGGAACACTTTTCGTTCACTCGAAAAGGTTTATGTTTGCCCAATATACAGCTATTACAGTCAGATCCGGAGGTATAAAGTTTGAATACGCATTTTTAAAAAAATTTGCAGAGAAGTTTTTTGGGTTTTATTTCAGTTTTGTATTTTTTTATTTCTGGGTTGCTACTCTTTTAGATATGCATATGCTCTTTTTTCCGTTCCCTGTGCGATCTCGGAAAATCAAAAACAGACAGGAAAAGGTGCATCTTCCAGGTAAGCTAACCGAGATCTAACCCTTGTTGTCATCGAGAAGAGAAATTTTTTTCTTGTGTGAAAATAGTTTTTTTTTAGCACGTTCTCCAAGGCCATCTTCAACAACAACACCCCCAATCCTCCTTTTGAACATTACAATATGTTTTGCTAGACCATTTGGTTAAAAGTTGTCTTATTAAGTAAGAGGTCTTGAGTTCAAGTCTCTCTTTTGTTACCTTTTTTGAAAAAGTTATGCAAAAATTGTAAAGTGTATTTAACTTCAAGTATAAAAGTGAATCACTATAAGTAGCTTTAATATTTTATTTTAGAGTTATTTTGCATGCAGACTTTTTGTTATAAGGTAACTTCATTGTAAAATTGATCCCCACTTCTCTTTATAAAAGTGGGTCACTTCATAAAGCAGCTTACACTATCACGTGGTCATTTGGTTATCATTTATGCCTTTTTTAAAAAGGGCATAACTCTCACATCAGAAGTCTGTTTTCAGTGTTGTTTTTTTTAAAACTGCATAATTTTTTGAGCTCTTTCCATCCATATCATTAGTTTCATTTTTTAAATCCACATTATATACATATTTAATATGGATTCTACAAGTATTGTCTTGCTTACCAGCAACACCTACTTCCAATGGAAATCTCATATGGAAGATTTATTAAGAAGTAAAGGCTTGTACCGGATTACCTTGGGAAAGGAAAAAGAACCCACTGATGTTGATAAGAAATCCAAGTGGGATAATACGAATGACGAAGCTCGTGGACTAATCATAATTTCCATCTCTCCTTATTTAAGGTACCACATTCAAGACATTGATGACCCCAAAGATGCTTGGGAAAAGACTGAATTTGTGTTTGGTAAACTCAATATTATTCGAGCACAACAGTTAGAAAATCAAATACTAGCCTTGAGTCCAAGTGATTTTTCTTGCCTTGGATACTATCTATCTAGGTTTAAAACACTCAAAAATTTATGTGAAGAATGTAAGATAAATATGGAGGAAGAGCGTTGCATCTATCTTATTCTTTCTAAGCTAGGTAGTGCATATTTTGTGGTTGTATATACCTTTTATGCCATGAGAGAGGCTCTAGGGGAAGAATCTTATGAAAAACCCACTCTTGAGTCCTTCTGTGCTTCTTTGATTCAAGAGGAAGATAAGCTTGTACAATTTGGAGTGATCAACACTGCAAGTCCCTCCAACAAAGCCTTAGTTGCCCAACAGAAAGATAAACCCAAGTATCCCAAGAAGCAACATCCTCGCTACAAAAACAAACAACATAAGGGTCCCAAACCTGCTCAGAAAGCTTCAGCTCCTACTAGTGACAAAGGAGAAAAATATAAAAGTAAGAATACTAACAGACATTGCAACTTTTGTGATAAATATGGTAATGATGAGTCCAAATGTATCAAGAAGATGGTATCTTTAGAAGCAGTGATGAATAAGCACAACATCAGTATTGATTCGACTTCTTCTTCTCACGGACATGCACTTTCTTCTTCTGGTTTCTCCTTCAATGCAAATTCTACTTCTACTACTTCTTCTTCTGATGAGTGGCTTATTGGTTCAGGAGCATCTTATCATATGGCTAAGGATAAAGCCATATTTTATGCTCTAATGAATGTAACACCAAGAAAATATTTGTTGGTGATGATAGATCTCTTAGTGTTATAGGATCTTGTTGGGGTCCAGGTATGAACGATTTATTCACCCTTTTCCTACATTAATTTATCAATCTGGGTGTGTATCCTTTCAAGGCAACGCACAAAGTATATGCAGGGGAAAGAGTACAATTCGTTCTGGCCAAGGGTTCACGATTTAAGATTCAAAAAATTACTGTCAACTGGATTAACTACAACTTCCAAAAGGTACTTATAAGAATCACACGCTGTAACAACAAACATAAACTAAGAAATAACACTATAACAACAAGCATACATTGCTAAATAACATACTGTACCAGCAAGCATAAACTACTAAATAACACATTGTAACAGCAAGCATAAAACTGATAAATAACACACACAGGAAGACGCAGCACCTGATCAGAAGAGCGGGCCCAACTCTCTTATCAGGGCTGCACTGGTTACAATGAAGATGAAGACAGCAAAATAGGTAGTGCTTTATAAATCTGAAAAATGTTATTACAATCTCAATGGGGACATCCCTAGTTACAGGAATAAACTGTCTTTTATACATTAAAAGGGAGAACAACCTCTTCCCCAAAAACATGGTAATTGCATCCCCAAAAATATGCATTAGTTGGAATGGCACCAGTACCAGATGGACAGGATTAGCGAAATGCCCAAGATGGTTCAGGGATCTGCAACTCCAGCTGCGCGACCTCTTTATGGTTTGGTTGTTGTTGTGAAGGGAGAATATGTTGCGGGATGAAGCTTTGGTCCTTTTCTCCAGAAGCTCCAGTTAAACATTCATTTTAGTGTTGCAAATAGGTAAAACTCTGTGACTTTTACTTCATTAATAAAATATTCCAATAAACAAGGTAGGGGTAATTACCTCACGGATTTAGCATAGTAAACATAGGTAAATAACTGTAAAAAGGTCAAAAAGGTAATGTAAAATGTAGCAGAAAGATAGCCCGATTTGTTGCCCAACATCTCCCCCCAACTAGCCTTCTACATGTCCTCATGTAGTTCGTCGCTTCTGCAGGTCTGGATTTCGATGACTATTGGATTCCTGAAAATGGGCGAGTTCGTATTCTTCAGCCATCTCTGTTCTTGGAACTTTAAAACCATCTGAGAGGTGGATGTCTTCCCACCAATATTCCGGGACGATATATGCTGGAGTGTAATCTTCTACTGGAAACCAAATAGTGGGAAACTGAAATCGGAGTCCCATCCATCGAATCCGGCTTCTTCGGACACATTCCACATATCTGGGCACTCTAGGGAGCGCCCGTGCAAAATTTGGTTCCCCAAAAGGTTCCTTCTTCCAGACAGATGTAGGTGTCATCATCCACCTTTTCTGACAGCAATCAAGGGCTTCTTCATGAAATGTGACTATTTTCTTAACGCAAAGATCAAGGCACCAATTTTGTGTCCTCATCATTCTGTCTCTATTCGCCTCAATTCCCAAAAAGGTGTTGTGTTTATTAAACATGGTGACTGACCTCTCAGGTTCTCCTCTTACCATAAACGGTGTTGTAACCTGATTAGATTCAAATGTCTTAAAAGCCTTATGCCAGTTGATCTGGTTGAAAGTGTAAGAGGTGAGGGCTCTTAAATGTATGTCTCCCACATACGAGACCAGATTGAAGTCTCTGTCCAGGCGCAGTCGATATCCATGCAGGTAAAATTCACACATCAAATGTTGAGTTGGCACGTCATGGTGCCTCATTATTCGGAGGAATTGTGCACCATTTTCTATCTTATAACTAATCTCATTTTTTATGCTCTCCATGCAGAATAGAAGAAAACATTCATGTAAGTATAAAGAATAACTAGAAGCAGGGGGGCGACATGCCATCACCTCTTGCGGCAAACTAAACATCTTCTCTTTATCCATTTTCAATTCTGCCACTTGTTTTTCTAGCTGCTCCATCTTGAGTTGTTGCTTCTCATGCCTTAATCTCATGATGTCTATACGCTCCACATATTCAAAAATAGTTGTGGAGGCTCGTTCTTGCGTTCTTCTGATCTTGTTTTGATATTGAGTCGTAGTAGATTTCCAATTCTGCACTTCGATCATTAAGGCATGCTCATGGTCTTCAAACAATCGCTCGACCGGGTCTGTTTGAGTAGCAGCAGAGGTTATGGTTGCCTGGTCCATCTGAGTCTCTGTTTCTACTCCTATGGTCTTGGACTTTATAGCTTTCTGCTTGTATTTCTTCATCCACTCCTGCAATTTGTGTACCTGTTTCCTTAGTTTCCTAACCTCCATCTTAAGTCGCGTTGTCTCCTTCAATTGCAGCTGATGTTTTTGTTTGACTGGGAGTCTTACAACCTTCTCACTTAGCTCTTCCATTGGCTCATTCATCGGGACTGCTTCGCTTGGTCCCTCCTCTTCACCTACAGCTAATTCCTCTCGTTGCGCGTTCACCGCGATCGGTGGTGCCCCTGTGAGATGCTCTCCTGCTGATGTATGTGTTTGAGTATCGCCCACCCCGCACAGTTGTGTCTTTTGTGATAGAATTGAAGGAATGGAGAGATATTCTTTTGTTCGCCGAAGGGAACGAGTTCGCCTTGTTGCTTTTAGAATAAAGGAGAAAAAGGATAACTGGTAGGGATCTTCAATATTCGGTCCCAAGGTCAACGCTGGTTCCTGTGGTTCGGCACCAACCTCATGCCCTAGTTCTCCCAGCACTTCTTCCATGGGCTCTATGGTCAGGGTGGTCACGACCTCTTCTTCATTCTGGTTATCCTCCTCCATCGATTCCATGGTGTCAGGAGGTCCTTATGGAGTACCCTCGGTCGCAATATCGATCAATTCACCCACTCATGTCTATTATGACCCCACTTCTGTGGTTTTCATGCTATCAAATTGTTCTATTAATTCCACAGGCGAGACTGGTTCTTGTGGGACAGCCTCGGCCATGGTACTAGTGGGCCTTTCTATGTCAACTTCCGCATCTTCCATTGATTCCATATTTTCGGCCTGCTCTTGGGGAGCAACCTCTTCTTCGAACACTTCAGCTTCCATTTCCATCTCTTCCAATTCCTCCTAGTCAACACAGTCATCTTCACCTGCATTTTCCTCCTCTGTGGATTCTGGTTCATCTTCCTTAGCAGCCACAACGATTGCTACTTCTTCCTCTGTGGAGTCCCGAAACAGTTCCCATCGGATCGGGATTTGTCTGATGGCATTCATTACTAACAGCTGAACCAACCCATGGTGGGTGATGGTCTCCAATACCTGTCGTGACTCCTAAGCCGAATGTGCCATTAGGTGAAGGCTTCTCAATAAGAAATAAGGAACATTCAGTGAGAAAGCCTCTGCTTTGGGAAATCGCAGGTGAGTTAGTATTCGAAGATGGTATTTGAATATGGTGGAGTATCTTCCTTCGTAAGTCATATATCTCATGACAAATTCTGCTACCTCCTTCCATGGATGTGGCAGCGAATTTCGGTCATATCCTCGCCCCTTCTATACAATGCTTTCTCCTACCTGTAAAAAGGCTTCAGGAAACTCTGGAAGGACAAACCTTCTTGAAAACCATCGTTGTCCAATTTGAGGGAGTCCACTGACTTCTGCGATGGCTTCCTCTGTCACAGGAATTTCAATTCCGCGGACCCGAGAGCTTCCTTCTCTCAAATTGAGTGTGAATTCTGTCACGATTTCTTCGTTCGACCCTTTCAATCTATCAAAGTAAACATTTCAGCCTGTGTTCTCAAAGACCTGCCATACCTCCTGATTGTTCCAAACTCTCGTTGTATCTTCAGGTTCATGCCGCACAGATCGTCCACCCATTGTTGCAGAGGCGGAATCAGCATGACGAATGTAGTTAGCTGGTAGGGGAAAATGACAAAAATCCAAACTGTTGGCAACTAAAATAACATCATATCGCTTTTGGGGACGGCAAATGAAACAGTGTTGGTATGTTTGGAAATGATGACAGATTGTGGTGGTACTGTCAGAAATTTAATGAAGCATGTTGGGGAGGTGACCGATTATGACTCTGCGTGTACGAGTACGCAATTGACATATCAAGTTATGATTACGGAATATCGAAATCATTAGATTTTGTTTGATGAGGATCATGTGTCATAAAAAAAATCGTGGTATGCCATCATTTGTTATGACAGTTCCCCCCCCCCCAACTTAATTACGGCTGTCCACGACACGTTTTGATGTCATTTTGGAATATTTTAATTAAATCCATAAAAGTCAGCGGAGACGTACCTAGGGCCCAACCTTATGGTGGAGTAGCAGAAAAAGGTCTAATGGAGTAACGGAAATAGGGTGTAATGGCAGTAAGGAGTAACAGCATCGGTGGAGTAAAAGCACCGGCGGAGTAACAACAGTTGCAGAGTAAAAGAACCGACGGAGTAACGGCAGTTACGGAGTAATAGCACTTCGTGAAGTAATCAGTGCACACTAGTGGAGTAACAACAACATATTTATAGCAGCACTGGTGGAGTAACAATGCTCAGTGTTACATTTCTCCTGGTCATATTTGTTTGTTATCCCTGCAATAATACAAACAAGTAAGATTTTTTTATTTTTTTTTTAAGGCAGAGTGAGTGTCCTTCATTCCAACAATCATTAAATTAGATGAGTCATAGAGGTGTTTGAAAAAGGCGTTTCTAGAGGTTGGACGGTGGTAAAATTCACACATCAAATTCACACATCAAATGCTGAGTTGGCATGTCGTGGTGCCTCATTATTCGAAGGAATTGTACACCATTTTCTATCTTATAACTAATCTCATTTTTAATGCTCTCCATGCAGAATAGAAGAAAACATTCATGTAAGAATAAAGAATAACTAGATGCAGGGGGGCGACATGCCATCACCTCTTGTGCCAAACTAAACATTTTCTCTTTATCCATTTTCAGTTCTGCCACTTTCTTTTCCAACTGCTGCTTTGCATGCCTTAATCTCATGATGTCTATACGCTCCACATATTCAAAAATAGTTGTGGAGGCTTGTTCCTGCATTCTTCTGATCTCATTTTGATATTGATTCGTAATATATTTCCAAGTCTACACTTCGACCATTAAGGCATGCTCACGGTCTTCAAACAATCGCACGACCGGGTCTGTTTGAGTAGCAGCAGAGGTTATGGTTGCCTGGTCCGTCTGAGTTTTTGTTTCTACTCCTATGGTCTTGGACTTTCTAGCTTTTTTCTTGTATTTCTTCATCTGCTCCTGCAATTTGTGTACCTGTTTCCTTAGTTTACTGACCTCCATCTTAATCCGCGTTGTCTCCTTCAATTGCAGCTGATGTTTTTGTTTGACTGGGAGTCTTACGACCTTCTCGCCTGGATCTTTCATTGGCTCATTCGTCAGGACCGCTTCGCTTGGTCCCTCCTCTTCATCTACAGCTAATTCCTCTTGTTGCGCACTCATCGTGACTAGTGGTGCCCCTATGAGATGCCTTCCTACTAATGTATATATTTGAGTATCGTCCACCCCGCACAGTTGTGGCTTTTGTGATAGAATTGGAGGAATGGCGAGATCTTCTTCTGTACACCGAAGGGAACGAGTTCGCCTTGCTCCTTTTGGAATAAAGGAGAAAAAGGAGAACTGGTAGGGATCTTCAATATTTGGTCTCGAGGTTGATGTTGGTTCTTGTGGTTCAGCGCCAACCTCATGAGCTAGTTCTCCCAACACTTCTTCCATGGGCTCTATGGTCGGGGTGGTCACGACCTCTTCTTCATTCTGGTTATCCTCCTCCATCAATTCCATGGTGACAGGAGGTCCTTGTGGAGTACCCTCAGTCGCAATATCGATCAATTCACCCACTCCTGTCTATTGTGACCCCACTTTTGTGGTTGTCATGCTATCAAATTGTTCTGTTAATTCCACAGTAGAGACTGGTTCTTGTGGGACAGCCTCGACTGTGGTACTAGTGGACCTTTCTGTGTCAACTTCTGCATCTTCCATTGATTCCATGTTTTCGTCTTGCTCTTGGGGAGTAGCCTCTTCTTCAAATGCTTCATCTTCCATTTCCATCTCTTCTGGTTCCTCCTAGTCAACATAGTCATCTTCACCTGCATTTTCCTCCTCCATGGATTCTGGTTCATCTTCCTTAGCAGCCATAGCGGCTGCTACTTCTTCCTCTGTGGAGTCCTGAAATAGTTCCCACTGGATCAGGATTTGTCTGATGGCATTAATTACTAACAACTGAACCAGCCCATGGTGGGTGATGATCGCCAATACCTGTCGCGACTCCTGAGCCGAATGTGCCATTAGGTGAAGGCTTCTCAATAAGAAATAAGGCACATTCAGTGAGAAACCCTCTGCTTGGGGAAATCACAGGTGAGTTAGTATTCGAAGATGGTATTTGAATATGGTGGAGTATCTTCCTTCGCAAGTCATATATCTCATGACGAATTCTACTACCTCCTTCCATTGATGCGGCAGTGAATTTAGGTCATATCCTCGACCCTTCTACACAATGCTTTCTCCTGCTTGTAAAAAGGCTTCGGGAAACTCTGGAAGGACAGACCTTCTTGAAAACCATCGCTGTCCATTTTGAGGGAGTCCACTGACTTCTGCGATGGCTTCCTCTGTCACAGGAATTTCAATTCTGCAGACCTGAGAGCTTCCTTTTCTCAAATTGAGTGAAAATTCCATCGCGATTTCTTCATTTGACCCTTTCAATATGTCAAAGTAAACATTCCAGCCCATGTTCTCAAAGACCTGCCATACCTCCTTATTGTTTCAAACTCTCGTTGTATCTTCAGGTTCATGCCGCATAGATCATCCACCCATTGTTGTAGAGGCGGAGTCAGCACAATGAATGCAGTTAGTTGGAAGGGGAAAATGACAAGGCTCCAAACCATTGGCAACTCAAATAATGTCATATCGTTTTTCAGGACGGCGGATGAAACAACACTGGTATTTTTGGAAATGATGACAGATTGTGGTGGTACTGTCAGAAATTTAATGCAGCGTGTTGGGGAGGTGACCGATTATGACTATGTGTGTACAAGTACGCAATTGACATATCAAGTTATGATTATGGAATATCGAAATCATTATATTTTGTTTGATGAGGATCGTGTGTCACAAAAAAAATTCGTGGTATGCCATCATTTGTTATGATGGTCCCCCCCCCCAACTTAATTACGGCCGTCCATGACACGTTTTGATGTCTTTTTGGAATATTTTAATTAAATCCATAAAAGTCAGTGGAGACGTACTTGGGGCCCGACCTTATGGTGGAGTAGCAGCAAAAGGTCTAACGGAGTAACAGAAATAGGGTGTAACGGCAACAAGGATTAAAGCATCGGCGGAGTAACGACAGTTGCGGAGTAAAAGAACTGGCGGAGTAACGACAGTTGCGGAGTAATAGCACTTCATGAAGTTATCAGTGCACACTAGTGGAGTAACAACAACGTATTTATAGCAACACTGGTGGAGTAACAACACCGAGTGTTACATTTCTCCTGGTCATATTCGTTTGTTATCCCTGCAATAATACAAACAAGTAAGAAAAAATTTTATTTACTTATTTTTTTAATTATTATTATTTTTTTTTATTTTTTAAGGCAGAGTGAGAGTGTCCTTCATTCCAACAATCATTAAATTAGATGAGTCAGAGAGGTTTTTGACAAAGGTGTTTCTAGAGGCTGGACGGTGG
Organism: Picea sitchensis; assembly: GCA_010110895.2. Lineage (NCBI taxonomy): Eukaryota > Viridiplantae > Streptophyta > Pinopsida > Pinales > Pinaceae > Picea > Picea sitchensis. Next base: position 152,767 of record SNQJ01S0003313.1, on the reverse strand, counting down.
TATAGTTTTAGACGGTGTCTGTTTACTAAGAACGAGGTATGATTCTCATCTATTGTAATTAATCTAACTGTTCCATTGTCGAACACTGCATCCACTTGGTATGGCCCCATACAGTGAGTGCAAAGCTTGCCTTTGAAATCCTTAAATTGGGAATTGTAAAGTAATTCCCAATCTCCCACATGAAACACCTTACTTTTGATAAATTTATCATGCCACTTCATTCTCTGTTGTTGAACAGCAGTGGTCTTCTGGAAAACTACTAATCGAATCTCGTCTAACTCATTCAACTATTCCAGTCGGTGTTTCTGTGCTTTTGATGGGTCTAAGCCTACTTCTAGAGCTGTCCTGAGTGTACTGATCTCAAATTCCACTGGAAACAAGGGGACTTTCCCATAGACTAATTCAAATGGTGAAAACCCAGTTGTGTTTTTCCATGTTGTTCTGTATGCCCATAAAGCTTCTGGAAGTTTATGTGCCCAGTCCCGGTGATGACTTGCTACTGTCTTTGTCAAGATATTTTCCAATACCTTGTTTGTGCTTTCTACTTGCCCGTTCACCTAGGGGTGATAGGGGGTTGTCACTCTATGTTTGACTCCATATTTCTGCATCATCTTTCCTATCATGTGAGATGTGAACTGTGATCCTCCATTCGACACAATTTCCCTTGGAGTACCGTATCAGGAAAAAATTTCTTCAAAAAGAAAGTCTACCACTACTTGTTTTGTTTCTCTTGTGACCGCTCTGGCTTCCACCCATTTAGTTACATAATCAGTGCAGACCAGGATGTAATATTTCTGATGAGAAGGTGGGTTGAAGGGTCTAACAAAATCAATGGCCCATTTCTCAAATGGTTCAAGGACTATCTGGGGTTGTAGAGGCATTTCATATGCTTTTCCAGGTTGTCCCATCCATTGGCATCTATCACACCTTCGAACATAGTCTCGGGCATCACGAAAGATGGAGGGCCAGTAATATTCCATTTGCAGCACTTTGTGACCTATTCTTTTATCTGCAAAATGTCCTCCACAAGGTCCATCATGTGAAACCTTCAGTATCTCATAGATATTATCTTCTGCCACACAACGCCGAATATGTTGGTAAGCCTGTGTATGAAAGAGATATCTGTTATCCATGAATATCGGGTACTCCAGTGAATAATCTTCCTTTTCTCTTTATATGAAAGATGTCGAGGCACCTTACCTGAAGCAAGATAATTAGCAATATCTACATACCACGGAGTGTTAGCAGATACTGAAAAAAGATGTTCATCTGGGAAATTATCTTCAATTGGTGTATCCTTACCCTCATGTTCTATCCTAGATAAGAAATCTGCAACCACATTGTCCTTCCCTGGTTTATCTACTATCGTGATATCAAATTCCTATAGTAGCAATAGCCATCTTGTGATACGACTAGGGGTAACAGGTTTATTCATTAAATACCTGATAGCTACATGATCAGTATGCACAAAGGTAGGATACCCAGTAATGTAGTGTCGGAATTTGTTGATGTCGTAAATGACAGCAAGGAATTATTTCTCAATCACTGTGTAGTTTAATTCAGTAGGAGCCAAATTCTTACTAACATAGTAAACTGTGTATGGTATGTTGTCCTCTTGTTGTCCTAATACTGCACCAACCATTGTTTGGGAAGAATCCGTATGAATATGGAAAGCTAATGCCCAGTCTGTCCCTCTAAGGATTGGAGCACTACAGACCAATTCCTTAATTCTCATAAAGGCTGCATCACAGTCCTTTGTCCACACAAAATCTGAATCTTTTGTTAGCAATTGAAAAAGTGGATGTGCTACTTTAGCAAAATTTTCTATAAAACGCCTGTAATAGCCAGCACAACCAATAAAACTACGTAGCTGCGTGGGCATTTTGGGTGTCGGGAAATGTTGAATTACCTTTTTCTTTGTTGGGTCCATCCGGATTCCTTTAGCTGAGAGAAAATGTCCCAAAACAATTCCTTCTTCCATCATCATATGACATTTTTCCATACTCAACGAGGCACACGCTTGTATACATCTTTCGAGAACTTTTTCTAAATTTTTCAACCCTTCAAGAAATGAATCCCCATATGGAGTAAAGTCATCCATGTAGATTTCAACACTGTCATCTATCAAATCAGAGAAGATTCCCAAAATTTCCCCCTGGAACGTTGCAGGAGCATTACACAGGCCAAAAGGAAGGACCCGGTATGCGAATGTTCCCCAGGGGCATGTGAAAGTGGTTTTATCCTGATCTTCAGGAGCTATCTAGATCTAGTTATACCCACTAAACCCATCTAGAAATGAAAAAAAAAATTTGCCAACCAATGTGTCCAGAACTTGATCAATAAATGGCAAAGGAAAATGATATTTCTACGTTGCCTTTTTTAATTCTCGATAATCCACGCATATTCGCCATTTACCATTTTTCTTAGAGACCATTACTAATGGGGAGACCCATTGTTTATCTAAGCTGGGGTAAATAAAACCTACGTCTAGTAATTTCTAAAGTTCTTCTTTCACAACATTTTTTAATGCGGGGTTCATCCTTCTCTGAGGTTGTCTCACAGGACGACAATCCTCCTTAATGTATATATGATGGGTGCATGAATTAGTAGGGATCCCCTTCATATCTGTATAATCTCAGGCAAAGGCCTTTTTGTGTTTCCAAAGGACATCCACAAGTTGCTTCTTCTGGGGTTCTGATAGGGTTGGATTAATATTCAGGGTTTTTCCTGGTTCTAGTTCTACTGGGACACTTTGACTGGGTGCATCAACAGGTAGTTTCTCTGATCCTTCTGTTGTTTCAATTGTTTCCTAAGTCTCACAGCTTAGGATAGATTCTAGGAATTGTTGATTTGTTTCAGAAACGGAGCAAGGATCATCCATAAAAGAGGTGATTACATCATCTTCTGATTCTATTTTCAACTGAAGGGCTTGTCCAATAGTGAGAACAGGCCTCAATTCCTCATTTTATGTTTCAGACTCTTTCCTAAGTAACATTTTCTTTCTTCCTGTTGGTTTTATGGATGGGTTTGGTTCTGCAGGTGGGTATAACACTAAGTCTTTAATGTTGTGCCCATTGGAAATAACCATGTGCCCTGATCGACAAAGCATCTGTAGTAGCCAGCCATGGTCTACCCAAGATCAAAGGATGGACACCCACCGAAGATTGCGTCTGTAAGACCAGGAAATCTATGGGATAGTGACGTGAATCTACTGAAATTATTACATCTTCCAATTTTCTACAGGTTTGACTATGGATCGGTCTGCCAATTCCAATACTGTAGGTGTATGTTTCAAGTTACGAAGACCTAATGCATGCATGGTTTTAGTGGTGATGACGTTGATGGTAGCACCCAGGTCTACTAGCACATTCAGAATCTGTACCCCATTAATTTGTACTGTCAGAATTGGGTTCCTCGGATCTCCATACTTTTCAGGCATTGACTTTCCCATCATGAAATCTGATAATTTTCCCATAACATGAATGGTAAGGGGGTCTTTGGATTTCTTTGTAGATTTCTTTGAACAATATTCCCTAAGAGTCTTTTCATATATTGGCGCATCCTTCATAGCTTGTAACAAGGGAATTTTAACAAATAAATTCTATAGTTCTCCTAATAAATCAAATTCAACTTGAGGGCTTGATTTACTCAAAGTTAGTCTCTCTAGGTAAGGTGGTTCAGATTGATGTTGTTTTATAGGAGATGCCTGATTTCTATCAGTTTTTTTTGGCTCTTTACTAATTGGTTATGATTCCTTACCTTCACTGTCGAGTCGTTCAATGGTAACTGGAGGAGGTTGAGTATCAACTGTCCACCCTGATCATAGATTCATTTCATACAACTCTACAGTGGAAATGCTATATGAAGGTAGGTTAAGAATGTCAGTTTGATGAACTCCCCTGCTATTAGGATTCAGATCAGGTTGGATTGGGAGCTGAGGATGGGCAGCTTGGTTACCTGGAGGCACATTAGAGGGAAGTTGGAGTTGTTTTTGTGGCATCGATTGAGTAAACTTCCCAGGAGGGGATCCTCACCAAGTTGGAGCCCATGGGGAGCTTGAACTGGCTTGAGGGTTCCACTGTTGCCACGGTGGAAACTGGTATTGTGGCCACATGGAAGGATAGGGCATGGACTGAGGATTCATATTAGAATTATTGAAATACTGAGATGGATCTGAGTACATACCTTGATTTCCCATTGGTGGTCGAGGTTTCCATGGCCTTCTAGACCCCATGAGGTACAGCTGCTCCATGTCTTTCCCCATTCCTTGAAATACTACTTTCAGGCCTGGCAGGGAGGGGCATGAGCTTGTTGCATGATTTAGCTTGCAGATTGCACATTCCTCTATGGAGTTTAGCGGACATTCCTCTCTGCATGCTTCTTTCTACACATCGGACAGAATATTGCGATAGTCCTGTCCAATTCTAGCTGCTTCTGATTTACTTACAGCATATCCATCTGTGCTGACAGGGTGCTGAGGATATCCGTCCTCAGATTGTCTAGAAAGTTTCCGATTTCTTCTTTTGTAACACCTCCATGCCAGACCCTTTTACTGAGCAAATTCCTTATCTATTTCTTGCAAGCCCTCTTGATCACTGAATGCATAACTCGCAGATACCTTCAAAGATTTCCTTAGATATGTCTCATTTTCCCACAATGTTCAATAGTTCCATTGAATCCTCATGGAAAGATCGGAGGAGGATAATTTTTATAATTTCCTTATCCAGGTCAAAGTGACCCGACCTCTGTAAGGTGTACTTGAATCGTTCCACACAATCTTCCAAACTCTCATCTTCTTTTGGTGCGAACTTGAAAAGTTATTCCTTAATGTTCTGGGATTTATAGTAATCCTGGTATTTTTCCAGAAAAAATGTCTGTATATCATCCCATGTGGAAATAGTGCTTCCTCCAAAGCCTATGAACCATCGCAGAGCCGTCCCTTTTAATGTAGAAGGAAAAAAATTTAACTTTTGGGCGTCTGTCGTGTAGTCATACCCTCAGCTTACTATGTCGAATTCAAATAGAAATGGGTCTGGATCTTCTGAAACAAGCCCATGAAAGTTTGGTAAGGCTGCTAATGGAATAGGTTTAGTGGGTGCACCAACTCCTAGGTTTCCAATTGGAAACTCGATAGTGGAGGTTGTGGGAGCCATAAATATCTTCCAATAATCACTGGGTATTTCACCAGACTCTGTAGGAGATGGCTGAGGCTTCCTTACCCCTTTGATCCGAGTTGCTTTAGCAGCACTTCCCCAACCCCTTGGTGATGCAAATACTCCTTTGATCCCTTATTTTGCGTTCTGATGACTTGATCCCTCTGCTACAACCTTCTCTCTCTTGTTGGAGTGGTCTAACTCTGTCGAGGCTCTTCTTGCGACCTCTTCCCCCTCTGCTGTCAGCATAAGATTTCTGTGTTCAGGTATGCCACTAGATGTTTCTTCAACTGCTGGAGGGAACTGTTGTGTTGTATCACCCTGGAATGTTGTAGACAACACTGGTTGATCTATTGATTGTCCCTCAGACTTTAGTCTTCATGCCCTTGGTCTCACAGCGGCACAAGATGATGTTTCTGATTCATCCTTTTCTATAATCTGTTGGATGAAGGTCTTTCTCCCCAAATCTGGTCCTCCCTTCTTTGGGGATTTCCCTCTGCCCCCGTTATTCAGTTCTTTGTTCATACAAGTGAATGTCTTGGCATGAACCTACAATTATTTAGTCTTTTAAGTAAGGTGTCAAAGGACCATTCCTTTCCCAAGACAAAATATCTTATGAAAAAGAAAGGCAGCTAAGAAACAAAAATCTAAGGTTCAGGGCTCAGAGTAGGGCATCAAAGGACTCTTCCCTCCCCTAGACAAGAAAAAAACAAACCATAGAAAATACCTGATACTTTTCAAACCTGAAGTAGGGCATCAAAAGACTCCTCCCTCCCTAGGGTAAAAGCTATGGTTTCAATAAAAACACAAGTGTTTGAAAGACATAAATCTTAACTCGGGATCTGGAGCAGGGCATCAAAAGACTCCTCCCTCCCCAAGATAAGATATTGACAAAAACGAAAAAAAAGAAAAAATAAAAACAAGCAGAAAGATCACCTACGCTCAAGACCTGAAGCAGAGTGAGGAAACTCGTTCTCTCCCCAGGAAAAGAGATTGACCCTCTGGTTGGTCCGGATCATTTTCCTGCACCTTGTCATCCTCCTTGGCAACGGCGCTAAAATGTTGGGGTCCAGGTATGAACGATTTATTCACCCTTTTCCTACATTAACTTATCAATCCGGTTGTGTATCCTTTCAAGGCAACGTGCAAAGTATATGCAGGGGCAAGAGTACAATTCATTATGGCCAAGGGTTCACGATTTAAGATTCAAAACATTACTGTAAACTAGATTAACTACAACTTCTGAAAGGTTCTTATAAGAATCACACGTTGTAACAACAAACATAAACTAAGAAATAACACTGTAACAACAAGCATACATTGCTAAATAACATGATGTACCAGCAAGCATAAACTGCTAAATAAAACACTGTAACAGCAAGCATAAAACTGATAAATAACACACACAGGAAGACGCAGCACCTAATCAGAAGAACGGGCCCAGCTCTATGATCAGGGTTGTGCTGGTTACAGCGAAGATGAAGACAGTAAAATAGGTAGTGCTTTATAAATCTGGAAAAGGTTATTACAATCTCAATCGGGACATCCCCAGTTACAGGAATAAACTATCTTTTATACATTAAAAGGGATAACAACCTCTTCCCCAAAAACATGGTAACCGTATCCCCAAAAATATGCATTAGTTGGAACGGCACCAATACTTGATGGACAGGATCAGCGAAATGCCCAATATGGTTCAGGGATCTGCGACTCCAGCTACGCGTCCTCTTTATGGTTTGGTTGTTGCTATGAAGGGAGGATCTACTGCGGGATGAAGCCATGGTCCTATTCTCCAGAAGTTGTGGTCAAACGTTCGCTTTAGTGCTACGAATAGGTAAAACTCCGTGACTTTTACTTCATTAATAAAATATTCCAATAGACAAGGTAGGGGTAATTACCTAATGGATTTAGCATAGTAAACATGGGTAAATAAGTGTAAAAAGGTCAAAAAGTTATTGGAAAATGTAGCAGAAAGATAGCCCGATTTGGTGCCCAACAGATCTGGAACATTTCAAGTAGATAATGGTCATTTCAATGATGTATTATGTGTTCCAAGTCTTTCTTGTAACCGTCTATCAGTATATCAAATCACTCATTCAAGTGAAGGTAAAACCGTCAAGTTTTCACCTCACCAAGTTGTAATCAAGGATCTAAAAGATCCTAAGCATGTTCTTGCAACTGGAATCGTTGATGATATTACTAGGTTGTACAAGTTTGACAACTTTGGGTTGTCATCTTTTTCATCAGTTTTTGTTTCTCATAGCGATGACTTGAGCAAACTTTGGCATGAGTGGTTTGGTCATCTAAACTATCGCTCATTGCAACAACTATGTAATCAACAGATGGTGACTGGTCTTCCTCTTGTTTCATGCAAAGATGGTGTTTGTGCCAGTTGTGTTCTCGGCAAACTTCATTGGGACAGTTTTGACAAACGTGCCTCTTGGCACACCTCAGGTCCTTTGCAGCTTGTTCACAGTGATTTGTGTGGTCCACTTTCTTCTCCTTCTTTTTATGGGTGCAAGTATTTCTTAACTTTCATTGATGACTTTTCCAAATGTACTTGGGTTTACTTCTTAAAACTCAAGAGTGAAGTTTTTGACAAGTTTTTGGCCTACAAGGCCCTTGTAGAAAAGAAATTTGGACATCAAATTCAAAGGTTAAGAATAGATAATGGAGTCGAATATGTGAACAATAATTTTACAAGCTACTGCACTACACAAGGAATCCAAATGCAACACATTGTTCCATATACACCACAACAAAATGGTGTTGTTGAGAGAAAGAACCGTACATTAAAAGAAATGGCTAATTGTATGATCCAATCTAAGGGATTAAGTCTAAAGTATTGGGTGGAAGCCATCAACTGTGAAAATTACATAGTAAATCGCACTCCCACAAAGGCTCTTAAAAATATAACACTGAAAGAAGCTTGGACTAAAATTAAACCAGATGTAAGTCACTTCCGTGTATTTGGCAGTATAGCATGGGCTCACATTCCTGATGAGAAAAGGAAAGCATTGTAGCCTAAATGTGAGAAGTGTATATTTGTTGGTTATTCTGAAGATGTCAAAGGTTACAGACTTCTTCAATCACATTGTAATGTAATTATTATTAGAAGAGATGTTAAATTTGATGAAAATCTCTTGGCCTGCAAGCCTAATTCAGTGATTGTGCCTTCTTCAGCCTACAAACCATCTTTGGCATTTGTTCCTTCTTATGATCTGTTTTCTTCTTTAGATGATGACAGTGAAGATGAAAATCCACCTCCTCCTACTCACCCTCCTCCATATGAGTCCTTTGAACCTGAACCAGCACCAGCTCCACCGCTTCCTAGATGGGTTTGTTCAAAACGTGAAGCAGTTGGTGATCTTGTTGGTGATCCTTCAGATCAGCGTCGGAAACATTCACAGTTCCAGTGAGCCTCTTCTCTTTTGGCTCAAGTTTCAGAAACTCATGATCCAGAGACATTTGCAGAAGCTTCAGGTCATCCAGATTGGGATACAACAATGAATGAAGAGTATCGTTCTTTAATGGAAAATGATACTCAGGATCTTGTACCTCTTCCAAAAGGAAGAAAACTTGTTAGATGCAAATGGGTCTACAAAATTAAGTATGCATCATATGGAAGTGTTGAAAGACACAAGGCTCGGTTAGTTGCCAAAGGATTTTCCCAAGTTGAAGGAATTGACTATAATGAAACATTTTCCCCTGTAGAAAAAATGAATTCCATCCGCCTTGTTCTTTCCCTTGCTGCTGTTGAAAAGTCAATAAGAAACATGTGTCTAATTTACTTTTACCTTAATTAAATTAGACAATAAATATTAATCTATTATCTCATTCATAACTGAGTGATTTGGAATTGTAACAGAATTATAAGTATAGTTAAGTGAGTTAATATCAGTTGTACTAGTTGTAACTAAACATGCACTAGTGAGAGTTCAGTTAATCAGTTAACTCACATGCAACTGGAGACTTGCCACGGTTAACTACATGCATGTCATTCCAATGGACACCAGTTGAGATAACAGGTGAAAGGGATAGCTGGCTATCAGTTTTGATTTGTTCACACATGCAGTGGATATGCTTATGAACATGTGCAAGCGATTTATTCGATTCATTGTGAGAATTCGGATTGTAGAGATTGTGCAGAGGATTCATGATATACATAATATATGATAGTGGGGTTTTTAGCTTTACGCTTTCTCGGTAAAACTTTTGTGTTATGTGTTATTGATATTTTCACTTTATGCATTATGGTTGTGATTGTGGTTTAATTGCTTCCGCAATAATAATAGTAGAAGCGATTATGTATTTAACAAGTGGCGGAAATTGTTAGATCGGGAGAATCGCAAGAATACATTAATTTGTATCAAAATTTCTATAGTTGCCTCACATAAATGGGAGTTCCATCAGATGGATGTTAAATCCGCCTTCTTGCACGGAGATTTGCAAGAAGAAATCTACATGGAAAAACCTCCCGGTTATGTCCAGAATGACTCTAGCCTTGTTTTTCACCTCAAGAAATCTCTTTATGGTCTCGAGCAAGCTCCCTGAGCTTGGTATGCCAAAATGGATAGCTTTCTTATTGCCAATGGATTCTCTAGATGCCATTATGATCCGAATGTCTATACCAAGAAAGTAGGAAGCCATATCATAATCCTTGTCCTTTATGTTGATGACCTTATCCTTACTAGTAGTGACTCAAAACTTTTAAACCATGT
>SNQJ01S0003313.1:120705-142843 GCA_010110895.2 Picea sitchensis | reverse complement strand
GTCCTTTATGTTGATGACCTTATCCTTACTGGTAGTGACTCAAAACTTTTAAACCATGTGAAAACCAACCTTAAGAAGAAATTTGAAATGACAAACTTAGGCTTTTTGCACTATTTCCTTGGCCTCCAATTTTTTCAAACCAATGAAGGAATTATTCTTTCCTAGTCTAAGTATGCTTGTGACCTTCTTCATCACTTTCACATGGACGATTGTAAACCAACCCCTTCTCCCTTCCAGTCTGGAGTCAAGATTTCTACCACCTGTACTTCTCCCGAAGTTGATGCCACCCTGTACCGTCAGTTAGTTGGTAGCCTCTTATACTTGTCTCATACCCGTCCTGATCTTTCCTTTGTTGTTGGTCTTGTTTCTCGATATATGCAAACACCCCATGAAATCCATTGGAAAGCATCTAAAAGGATACTTCGCTATGTTCATGGTACAGTTGAGTTCGGGATACATTACAGTTCAGGGGGGACTCCTTTATTGGTTGGTTTCACTTATTCAGATTGGGTCGGTGACCCTGATGATTGGAAGTCTACTGCAGGTTATGTTTTCAGCCTTGGTTCAGGACCTATCACTTGGGCCTGTAAGAAACAACAGGCTATTTCACTTTCTTCAGCAAAAGCAGAGTACCGAGAAGTGGTAAATGCAGGTCAGGAAGCCTTATGGCTTTGAAAAATCCTTTCAGAGTTTGGATTCCAGCACTAGCATCCAACCAACCTTAGGTGTGACAATCAAAGTGCCATCAAGCTCACCAAAGACCCAATTCAAAATTAGCGTAGCAAACACATCGAGCTACACATGCACTTCATCAGAAAGATCATTCATGATCAAGTTATTGAAGTGCTCTTTTTCCCTACAGAAGATCAAGTTGCAGACATTTTCACAAAGTCTCTTACAGAAGCAAAGTTTTCCAAACTTCGATCTATGTTAGGAGTTCAAGAAGTTGTCATTAAGGGGGGATAGGCTCTAATGCCTCCTTCCTTCTCCTATTGTGTCACTATTGTAAATCCTTCAATCCTATCCCAAGTTGTTCTTAAGGGGGGGTGTTAGGATATTTAGACATTTAGGAGCTAGTAAGATCTACTTGGTCTATTGTGTCATTAGGTAAAAGTGTGTTTTCTAGTGTGCTTCTTTAGTATGCATTAGTATGCATTTGTAGTTAGGAAATCCGACGGTCACGATATGTTCCCGACATAGAGTGATCTGAAGGTTCATACTCTCCTCAATCTTAATGGCCATTGATTTGTGGCTTAACACCCGATTGGTCCATGATCTCTATTTAAAGATCATGGAGGGTCATTTGTCGATGATCTATTGTGAGAAACTCTCTTGTAAAATATCTCTATAATCCTTTTCTTTGCATTAATAAACTACTCCAAGTGGTCGTGTTGGATGGGGTCGTGGATGTTTCCCCATAAGGGTTTTACCACATGAAAACATCAGTGTGTTGATCTTTGATCTGGTTATGTGAGTGGTTACTGAAGGTGTTTGTCCTCTGTTGGAATACCTGTGTTGTCGAACAATAGGCACCCTTCTTTAGAACCTCCTTCACAATGAAAGATCTGAACCACATGGGTTTGAACTTGCATGCCACCAAGATAAAATCCGAGGACGAACGAACGGATCATACTGACACTTGACTTTTTGTTTGTGAGCCTCGTTAGCTAAGGCTGCATCCTGATGCTGCTCATCGAGCTGCTCAAGATATAATAAATGCTCTTCAAGCGGTGAAGTGTCTGGCAATAATTGTACTGCCAACTTTAGAGAGGGGATCTAGAACTCTATAGGCAAGACTGCTTCCATCCCATAAATGAGTTGAAAAGGTGAGAAATCGGTTGCAGTCTTAACAGAGATTCGATAGGCCCATAATGCCAAATACAACATCAAATTCCAATTTGACCTGGCCAAATCGATTGTTCGTTGTAAGATAGTCTTAAGGGATTTATTCACAGCTTCCACCTGATCATTCGCTTGTGGGTAGTAGGGTGATAAATGTTCTTGCCTCAACCCAATATTTGATGTTAATTTAGACATCATTTTGTTCTGAAAGTGACTACCATGGTCAGTGAAAATCTCTCTCGGGACGCCGAACCTTACTATTATCTGGTTAAACAAAAAGAGAGTTGTGGTCTCGCCATCATCTTTAAACATTGGCATAGCTTCAACCCACTTTGTGAAGTAGTCTACTGCTACGATGATATAACAGTGCCCCCTTTTGGAAGGAGGGTTACATGTAGCATAATCAATCCCCCACTTGGTGAAGGGACCAACTATGATGACAGGAAACATGGGAGCAGGGTGTGCCCTCATCTTCCGAGAGAATATCTGACATGAGTGGCACTTATTGACCGATTCAACATAATCTTTGATTAATGTCAGCCAAAAGTAACTGGCTCATAGAATCTTTTGGGTTGTTTCCAACCCAGAAAAATGACCTCCACAAGCTCCTATGTGGCAATCGTTAAGCACGATTTATGCTTCTTCATGAGTGAGCCACCGGGGAAGGATGCAATCTACACCTTGACGATACAGAGTGTCCTCGAGTATGAGATGGTTTTTGGCCTGGTGGCATATACGATGACGCTCATCAAGAGAAGTAGAGGTAGGGCTCTTCAAAGTCTGGAGATAAACTAGTATATCTCTGTACCAGGGATCTGAAGACACAATCAAAAACATGTCTCTTTGATAGGTGACTATTCGGGTATAACATCACCTGATTTGGCCGAAAGTTCTGAAATGAGTTCCACAAACAACTTTTTGGATTTTGCCGAAACAAAATCCAAGTCGAATTCCTGGAGGATAACTATCCATCTACTGATATTTCTACCAATTACACGTTGTGTCAACACATATTGAAATGGATTCACAATGAAAATGGCAGTGGTATTGTGGAACAAGATGTAATGACGGAACCATTGGACAACATGAACTATTGCCAACGCAAGTTTTTCAATGTGGGAATAATTGAGTTCTGGTCCAACCAGGCCTCAGCTCAGGTAATAAATCACATATTCTGAGAGAAAATCATCCTCCTGAACCAAGACCATACCGATGGTTGACTCCACAGTGGCCAAGTACAATAAGAAATATTTATTATAATTGGGTGGTTGAAGAAGAGGGGTAGACGTGAGGGTGCATTTCAACTCTTCAAAAGAGCATTGAGTGGCTTCGTTCCAATGGAAAGGAACGTCCTTCTTCAATAAACTCATGAAACCCTTTGTGATCTCGGCATAGTTTGTGATGAAACGCCTTAAAAAGTTCCCTTTTCCCTGTAAACTCTGAAGTTGAGGGATTGTGCATAGGGGAGGCAACTGAACTATCACCTCAACCTTTAGAGGATCGACCATGATCCCTGTTATCGAAACTATGAAACCAAGTAGATGACCTGATGTGATGCAAAAACTGCATTTGTTTGGATTCAAGAGGATCCGACAATAGTGACATCGTTCAAATATAAGTCGGAGGTGTGCAAGATGATCAGCTCTCTTGCAAGATCGTGACACTAAATCATTGAGATAAGCCTCGACTATTTGTTTGAGGTCATGGAAAGAAAAAGACATGGCCTACTAAAACGTAGCTCCATCATTTTTCAGACCAAAAGGCATCTTCCAATAAGAGAATGTACCCCACAGACAGATGAAAGCGGTTTTGTGTTGGTCTTTGGGCTTGATCTGTATATGGTTGTATCCCAAAAAACCATCCATGAAATAAAAGGCTTCACAACCTGCGCATTCATCGACTATCTGGTCAATAAATGGCGTGGGGAAATTGTCTTTTGGATGGGCCTTGTTCAAATCATAGAAGACCGTACATACGTGAATCGTACCCTATTTTTTGTTAACTGGAACGGGATTTGAAACCCATTGAGTCAATTGGAAGGGGTAGATGAAACCATCTTGGAGTAGTTTCTCTACTTCATCCTTAATAGTTGCTTCTTTCCTAGGATTGACTTGATGAATCTTCTGCCAAACCGGCTTAGCATCAGGATATGTCGTGATTTCATGTTCAACGATTCTTGGATCTATGCCTGGCAATTCCTCGTAAGACCAGGCAAACACATCGCGGAATTCTTTAAATAAATCTATGTAGATTTGAATCTCCTCGGGGGAGCAGTCCACTCCGAAGAAGATATTATCCACGATGCCAGGGATTCTAGAGATATCGATAAGTATCATTTGAGCAATGGTTGCCATATTTCCTTCAGCATAAACAGTGTGCGTAGCCAAAGGGTTTATAGGACAAGACTTATCTCCAGTCATAGTCAGATTGAATTCACCTGCTTCAATTCTTCTTAACTGTAGGAGGAGGTAAGATATGTGATGAAGATCATCCCAGGGTTTGTCTGGACTAGTCATTGCCTCAATAATCACCTCATTTGAGGGAAAGACTAAGTCTAAATAATCAGTATTGTGGAGGGAACCTTGAGCCCATGTAGGCTCGAGAACCAGATCCATCTTTTGTGCGGTAGTTGGATCAGGGTCGGCGGAAGCTTGCTGAACTATAGACTACGCAACTTTTGTCACGGAAAAAGGCATGGCCATTCCATGGTGCCCTGTCCCTTCCATCGTGGCTGATGGGGAAGGAAGAGTCCACAGATCATTAAAGTAATTCATGCAAAATGATGAGATTTGAAATATTTCGACCCTAGGTTGGTCGGGGACAGCTGACATGTAATGGACATTTCCAGTCAAAGGCGGGTAATTGAAAGTACCCATCAAACGTGGGTACAAACCAACCCCTACGTTGACGATGTTGGGATGAGGGTTATCAATCATTGGGACTGTGGATACCCCCAATGAAGGGTCGGGACGGAAGAAGGATAATTGATCAATGTTCACGATTCGGCCCTCGTGTGGAAACAACAAGACCCACAAAATTGTCGTGACCACTGCTTGCATAGCATAGGTCCAACTCCTTCCTAACAAGGGATTGTAGTTAAGAGACACATCGACCACTTCAACTTCGACGCACACGGTCTTCCCTCCTAACTACATGGGAAAAGAGGGGATGATTCCATTTGGTCGGAATGAACGATCATCGAAAGCAATAAGAAGAGTATGTGACGGAGACAAAACAGGTTGGCCAATGGCCTTCCAACATGCCAAAGACATCACGCATGTCGAGGTGCCCTCATCAACCACCGTGCGAAAAATGTTCCGAGTAAAAATTTTCATGGTGTAAGCCACTACTATCTGAAACGCTACGTGGTAAGGAAGATGAGGTTTTAAGTTGATCGTATCAAGCATGATTGTTCCCAGATTAAAAGTCTCGGCGGATCCTAAGGAAACTAACAAATCCTTTCTCTGGGAAGGGAATCTCTGCAGGACTTCCAAAGCTGACATTGCACAAGGGGTTTGTGACAAATCCTCCACCACAGAGTAGTTCTGGACGGCCCTTGTGTTTGGGTTGTGGGAAGCTTTCTTGAATGTACCTTTGGGGATGTGTGTCATTATTTCTCCCAACGTCTTCTCAATCTAGAGAGGAAGATATAGGTTTTCAGATTCTTTACCCTTCTCAGAGGTGCTTTCCATTCCGTAGTCGTGTGTCCTAGTCGCTATGTCAATGCTAGCTTTCATCATGTACACATTTGCAGATGAAGGATTACTCGAAGATGGAGGGGGTCCCTGACTAGCCCTTTCCATGATTGAAGAGGCTTGAGATAAAATTTTCCCATGCGAAAATGGATTCGTTAACACGGCAGGCTGTTGTTGTGCCAATAACTTATGGGCCTACGCAAGCCAAGGGAACTGGTGAGTCAGATGGTCTTCCTTGCAAAGATTACAGGGATACTTTGAAATCTTCTTTTCAGTGTTTCCCTCACCATCATTATTGGTAGGTTTCGTATCCCCCTTACCCTTCTTTCATTGTTTCTTCTTTCCATCAGGATGCTAGGTGGCCTTCGGGTTTGTCGATTGCACACTATGTACATCCGACGTTTGAGTAGGGGGAGAAACCAAACCAATGGTCTGGCTGGCCACTGTCTACTGTATTGAAAATTGATGCAATTGATTCGACAACTTATCAGCGGGATTCATTTGCACTTAACCTACAATACCATCGACATGTGGTCCAGATCTATATCTGGTCTTGTCAAGTATCAACCGTGGTGCATCTGGTAAAACTTCATAAAGTAAACCAGACTAAGAGTAGATCAATTCTAGATGTTGGGCTCTCATTTTCGCTTCTTCCTCTGAAATTACCCTCGAGGTTGTAACATCTTTAGATAACTGGGGTACCAAAGACTTAAGGAACCACTCAAGAAGGAATGTTGGTGGGACTGGCACTTTTATCAAACTCTTCCAGCGTCTCCATTCTTGGATGTGATCTGAGATATGGTCCACTTTTGTCTGCTCAAAGTTGGCCAGCAATTCGGTGTCGGCATCGTATCTCACAGGTAATTGGAAATGGTTTAAGAAAGCCATTGTCAATTCTTCGAAGGAAGAGTATCTTGAGTGGTCGAGCTTGATGTACCATTTTTCCACACTCCCGATGAGAGTGCATTGAAAAAAACACAATTGGACAGAGTTGTCTCTCAAAGAATTGGACGAGCACCATAAATGGAAGGTAGTCACATGATCGCCTGGATCTTCATTAGGCTTGGCCTCGAAATTTGGAATGTCTGAAGGCAACTTGGTCGGCATCGAAGGCCAATGCAAATTGTGACACATGGGGTCATTTAATAACCTTGTCAAGTCTGGCAAGTGCAGAGTTGCCAGAAACGGTAATTTGGGTTGTTGATTGTAACCAGGGAAAGAGGAGCCTGAAGTTTGGCTAGCACCAGGTTGCCAGGAAAAGTTAGGTTGTTGGCCAGGGTTCTAGTAATAACCATGGCCATGACCAGCGTATGGATTCTTCACTTGTTGAGACATCATCGGTTGACTCCCATAATAGGACATAAAGGGTTGGGCTTGCGTCGCATTCCAAGGATTTTGGGAAGGGTTGCCCCCTGCCGATCCGACGGGCATAAGTGTTGAGCCTTTTCTGGGGTTCCATTGGCCATGGATTCCAAGATCCTTGTGAGGAAGGAATTCCTAAGTTTTCCCCCTGTGCAGAAATAGTACCCTGCATAGGATTTTGTTGTCCATAACCGGGGTTTCCCCAAGCTGAGATGGCAACTGACGAGAATGCATTGTTACCAAACGCGCCAAACAAAGAGAACGGTGTCAAACCTACCATCATGCTATAATTAGGAAGTACTTGAATACCTGCTCCAAATGAACTATAGTTTATGTTCATCCCGACGGAATGCTGGTGAGTATCGTCGAGTGAAGGGGACGACAGAGGTATATGACCCCCTCCGTAAGGGAAAGCGTTATAGGGAGATAAATTTCCCCCCATAGATCCTTGCAGAGGAGCATTGGAGCTCCCTACCTTGAGACCTAATGTCTGTAGAGTGGAGTGGGAAAGGACAGTGTTGGTACCGAAGCCAAGAATATTGTATGAGAATGGAGGGCCTGTCTCACTCTGGGTGAACGAAGTAGTGATCGCCACCATAGACAGAATCGGACCATTTCCCGAGGTAGAGGCAGTTGAGACCATAGTGGCTAGGACCGGAGACGGTTGGTTAGGAGGTGTAATACCCCCTGTAGTGAGTGTCGTAGAGGAAATATGAGTATTCCCTGAAGAAGTAGCAACATTTGTTTCCATCGCTTCTTGTGACACTACCTGACACTCGTAAGGTTGAACCTGTACAATGATGGGCATCAATAGATCAGTGATTGGAGGGTTATACGAACCAATATCTTGCAGTCTGAGGTCAGAAATGATTGTTTCCTACAAAATTAAATGTTCTCCTCTCAGAGATAAGTCGGGCACAGTTTCTTGTAACCCAGTTTCCTCAAAAGACCCTTGCTAGTCTAGTTTTCGCCTTAGCAGTGGCGGGGGTGCCTTGAGATCAACCGGTGGCAGACACAAAATCCTTCGTGACCGGTGGAGATCCTAATCCTTCACTGTGTGAGAAGATAAAATACATGCTAGGGATTTCTATAATCGTTTAAAAAACTAGCACGCACTAGAAAAAGTTCCTATGAGATAAGACAAGCAGATCACTAGCTAGTTGGAAGAACAGTTACAAGAACCAACACTAGAGAAACTTATCGGTGCAAGTGCAACTTGAATATGGTAGAACCCTCTGGGTATACTCTACAAAGAGTGGCCCAATGCCTACCCTAGGCACCATGGTATACCCCCACAGTCACCTATGTAATTCACTAAGATAAAGGCAACTAGGTTGTTAGTGCGTGAACAGTCACCAGGCGGGTACAGTCGACAGTCGGGTGGACTGCAATGAGCAGGGTATCAAGCCTGAAACCTATCAAGGGTATCGAAAGAAAGTGTTATATAAGACGATTGAGGACCTCGAATGGATTTTATACCCACGAAGCTATGTGGAAAATGCAATCAATGGAATCCCAAGATAAGCCCTCTATATGTGTTCCCCACTACGCTTGGTCTGGCTTTGGAGGGGTTATCTCCACTACCTTTCCACACGCAACCTCGTGTTTAGCCCCTGTGTTAGAGGGGGGTCCCGGATAACTTTCACGAATACTGGACTTTCAAACACTCCCTATCTTAGACTCTTATGTTTTCTTTTGTAGCCTTAAAGATTTCCC
Source organism: Picea sitchensis (assembly GCA_010110895.2). Lineage (NCBI taxonomy): Eukaryota > Viridiplantae > Streptophyta > Pinopsida > Pinales > Pinaceae > Picea > Picea sitchensis. The sequence continues at coordinate 134,228 of SNQJ01S0003313.1, read as the reverse complement.
TCTCCAATCCTAAATCAAGGCTCTAGCCTAGACTAAATTGATGAACCCTTCAAGCACAAGGTCTAATAAATTTTAATTAGGCATTAATTTTAGTGGTTGTCTTAAGTAGAAAAAGAACGAAAATGAAACCAGTGATGTTCTTTAAGAGACGAAAGAGAAGAGTATAAGATGATACTGGAAACAAAAGTACTTCTTTCTTCACAAATAAATATTTGCCAATTGAAACTCTTTCACCAAAATTTTCGTAACTACTTTTCTCAGATCTTTGAAAAGAAAAACTCAAAACAAGATTTCACACGACTACGCGCTACTTAATTTTCTAAGAATTCAAGTAAAGAACTTAAGAAAACTTTATTTTTCCTTAGTAAATGAAGCAACTTAACCTAAACTACTTTACCAAACAAAGAAATGAAAGATTTTTTTTTATTGTTTTTTGCTTCAAAACAAGAAATTTGAAAATGAATTATTTTCTTTTCTTTCAAAGAAAAAAAGGGAAAAATGATGACAAGACAGGACCAAGAAATGGATTCTGGCACAATCACAAATCACAGGGAGTCACTGACAATACCAAGAAGGCAGATCAAAGCAGACTCATGAACTTGTCTAAAAACCCTATTAAAGAAAACACAAGAAATCTTTGGTCAAAAGAAAGCTAAATTGAAGTCAGACCTAAGCTACAGATGCTATAACAAAGACCAGTACTAGATCAAGAAAACCCTTGAGGAGTGTGACTCCTGACAGGGAAGAGGATGATTGCCTCTTCTTTTTACAAAATTTTTCTCAACAGGCACGCTACTGAAACTTCAAAAACCAGTGTATCTACGTGGGTTGTCTAAGGGCAAGGTGTGTATGCATGTGTGCAGGCCCACTACAGGCCGCGTACACCTCTGTAACTCCTCAAAAAAATGAAAAAACAATAGTCCAGCATAGGCAGGGAGTACTGGTATGGAAGACCAGCATCCCTTAAAGACAAAAAATCTCACAGAAACTCAGAAAATAGTAAATAAACTGATTCAAAACGCCTAAAAATAAATATCCCCAAAGACCCTAGAGGCATTCCCCAGTACGGTTGCCAATTCTGCTATAGCGGGAAAACCCCTCTACAGACTACACCAAGGGTCTAAAGTGTAGGCAGAGAAAACCATCTAAATTCTCCTACTTTTAATCACTATCCCAACATTACCCCACAATCATACATAAAAGACAAGAGAGAGGGATCTGGTAGGCCTACCTTAAACTCCGCGTTCGGTGTCGATCCCTTTGCACTTGGTTGTTTCTTGACTGCCAATCTCCTCCCAAGGATGACCTGTATTCATCAAAAGACAAACAAGAAACTACAAGCATGCATTCTACATATGGATTAGTGGGTTAGACATCATAAACAAGAAATGTAAACAAATCATATAAGTTTAAGACGTCATTTGGTGGGACGAAAAAAGTACTTGTTTATATTAATCTCACAAAAAGTCACTTACAACATGAGACCGGCACTACTCCTCAAACTTGGTCCTGGGCGCCTCTTCACCATGCACCAATTGCTTCCACGTGTTCTTCTCCTCTTCAGTTCTCTCTTAGGGAAACGGTAAAGGGCTTTGCAATTCGGGCAAAGGGGGATTGATAAAATGGGCAGAGTTTCTTTGATCTTGTTCTTCTCCTAGCAATGGGACCCCAACCCCTTATTTTATAGGCCAAAAGGGATAGTAACGATTGGGGTGACTAGTTATGACCAGTCAAATGATTAAGTAACGGCTCAGAAACCAGTATCCTATGCAATTTTCCACTTTTCGTGATATTTTGTGAGTGTACGCAAGCTGTAATGGGTCAGCAGGTGCGTGTATGCAGGAAGTAATGGTGCAGGGCGTGTACACCTTCAAAGCAATGTTTTTTTAAAGAGATTTTTCAGTGATGGCTTGGAAAATATAGTGATTTAGATGGCCTGATGCCAGGTATGCATGTCTGGTGCAATTTAGGGTTATAACAATCACCTTGTAGCTCCTCGCATTCTCTGGTCGATACAATCACTCCATTATAGAAGTTACAACCAGTCAATTATGGCTTCTTTGGATTCTAATCCCCTTCCTTCATGTGACCTCTGGTGGTGACCATATTCCTATTCTAAAGGTGCTTCCGAGCTATGATTAGTGAGCACTAGCTCCTTTTCATGATATGACCTTAGGCTATGAACTTCACATGACCACACGATTACAGGCACGTCCATAGGCGGTTTGAGGGAAATCCTCTTTTCACCTCGCAATTCACTATGAGCCTCCACACATCCTTTCTCCAACACCATGGTTTCGATTGTGGCCCCCTCATGAAAAATTAAGGCTCGAGAATTTCTGGCTGCGCAATGCAATGGGACCGTCGATCTCATGATCTTGACAGTGATCCTTCGATCAATGGCTCTGGTCTATCTTCCTTTCCTACCTTCTTTCCTCTACCCACACGCGATCCTTAGTCTCAATGATCAGGTGACATGTGGCCCTCCAAACCAACGGACGAGATCGATTTCTCCTTTCGGGCTTCGAGAGTTTCGATTCTCAAACTTCGCTTGCTCCCGAAGAATTTCACCCGGATTCCATGATCCAACGATGCGTGTCCCTTTTGGATCAATGGTCACAATCCCTTCAGGTATTCGAGGTTCAACAATCTCAACTCTCAACTTTCTTTCATCCTTCCTTATATTTTTCCCAGAGCTGACAATCCACTGATGTGTGTCCTCTTTAATCCAACGACTATCCTTCGCTCAGGGACTTCGGCCTTCAAAAATATCAAACCTTAATCCTTCACATTTTCTCAGAGTAGTTTCACCCGAAATTCACGATCCATTGACACGTACCATCCTGGATGATCAACAATTATAAGTGACTTCACCACTTCGGAACTTTAATTTGATCATTTCTTCATTCTCCTCTGGAGTGGTCACCTATTGAATAAGTCATAGGTGGTGGAAAGCACTTGTTGTTGGTTAACACTTCCACTTACACTGTCCTTCTATTGTACTAGATCAACGGTTGAGAATGCATTCGAAGTGATCTTCAGATCAGACGACTCGTATCCACTTCAGGATTTCGGCATTCGGGACTTCGGGACTTAGGGCATCTGCTGGTAGTAAAACTCCTGGAGTAAACCTTCTGGAGTGACGTCACTTACTTACATCACTTGATGATGTGTCATGAACCTAGTATTTTCCACGTATCACTTGGATTTGTGATTTGCACATACCTGAAGTGCTGAATCAACTTGAAACTTGTCATTGTCTGATTATGTCATGTGTCCTTGCTAATGTAGTCTTGTCGACATGGATCCTCATTCACTTCGAGACTTTGGGTATTTTGACTTTTCAAGTCGCCAATTCTTCTAAAGTGAGAGTCCCCGAACAATAACATCCTCGCAACTTTTAGACCCAAACTAAACGTTGTTCGTCGATCTTGTTCTCAGATCGATGGCTCAATCTTTCTATGATGTTTCTTTTCTAGCTTATCATGTTCTTCCACTTCAAACTGATCTAACAACTATCGTTTACTTCGTCTCTCCGTCTCTCCAGACTTCATTTTTTTCAAGTCTCAAACTGAAAAATCATCGAAGTGATTTTCTCCGGAGTTGAGGATCGTGTGCCACCTGTCAGTATTGATGATGGATGGTCCCTACTTACTTCAGGACTTTGGTACTTTGATAAGTCCACTCTCCTACGCTCATCCAAAGGCTTAACCTTCTTGCATTTATTTTTGGATCCAACGACTGTTGATCCTCAGTGCTCAAATCTAACGAATCAGATATGTAATTCTCCTCTATGCTTCCTCTGGTCATGGGACAATGATCTAACGATCATCGGGTATTCGATATTGGTGATCCAATGGACACTATCATTCTTCCTCCTGATCTTTCTGATCTCTCTAACTTAGAAGGTATTATATGTGTTCAAAGGTCTCGACCTTTGCTCCTCCTATGAGTCCTTCTCTTGGACCTCGGCTGCACTTCTGGAAAGTGAAAAGCGTTATCTCTTATGAGATTTGATATCTGTATAATGTTCACTCCTCCTTCTTAGCTTACACTTCCTTCTGCTCTACCTTTTTCTCTTTCCATCAATGACAAGCACACTCTTCCTGTAAACATGCCAACACCGTTGTCGGTCAACTTGCTGGTAACTGAAACTCTCGGTTACCTTCGGCCAGTTGATGATTAGTAGGGTCAACAATACCCTGAAGTCTTGAACCTCTAGAGCTCTAAATTTAGAAGGACTTAGCTCCCTTAGGCTTAGCCTAAGTTTCCTAGGTGTTGGTCATATGGGTTCTCCCAAATAGATCGCGTCCGCTAGTCTTCCAAACAAAAGGATCTTCCCTTTCGAGACTTAATCTCTCTATCCTTCCTGATCTTTATCATGAAATTTTTAAGGACTTCGGCATGATTTCGTGGTTGCGAAGAAATTATTCTGAAGGATATATCCTCTCCAAACCGACGGGGTTAGATTGATACAATGCTCTCTATCCCAGCCTTCCTATAGGTTTAGGTCCCAAAACGTATCGAAGGTTAAACTATGGCATATAGACGATCAGTCAGAAACACAAGTTCACAAGAAGACAAATTCATAAACATAGCTTGACCATTCAATACATAAACCATTTATATACAGATAAATACATGCATTCATCCATTATTCCAGTTCAATGCACAAGGTATGAAAACACTTATCAGAACTGGACGATGTGATGTGACTGCTGAAAGGGGTGCTTGTTTCCACCCAACCATAACCTCAGTCACTCCTAACGAATTTACCATTGGCCACCCCCAAGCTAGAACATGATACTCTAAGAGAGAATTATGCCTTCCGGCTCAGCAACAATCAGGGAGGGAGGTTACTCTCCTCCTCCCATAGGATCTTGGAAATGGGTTTCTCTATACCAAACAAGGATGTATGCCTGATTACTTATTTAGTCACTCAACATCATCGTTTATCAGCTTGTATCATAACCCTGCTAGCCACATCATGCAACTAGAACATGTTCATTTTCCATTTCTCCCTCGAACTTGATAGCTTGGTCTCTCTTCTCTACTTCTCTTCGCATGTCTTCCTCTTCCCACCACGCCTTCCTTTATTTCCTTCCTCAACAAGATTGTGTGTGGTTTGAATTCCTAGTCCATGCTCAGGTACGAAATATTTAAATATGGGCGCTATGCCCCATCCCCTCATTAACTCTTGAGGAAGTATTCCCACCTACCAGCCTGACTGTAATTCATTCCTGGGTCAAAGGATTGTTCTGGTCCTGAGAAATTAAATCCAGCAAGGTATTGGTTTGGTGGGGTTTATCTCAACCATTCCTGGTTACCCTCACCATATATTTCATAGAATCTGTGGTCTATCTTGGCAAACCCCCCTTTTAGCAGTCATGCAACACTTTCCCATTTCTATTAATAACAGAAATTACATTCCTTGACCTTTTATACAAAGGTTCATCAAATCAAACATTCACACATATCGAGTTTTCCATAGTCTCTTGGACAATATATTTATATTTACAAATTGGGGGAAACAAGGGTGTTACAATACCCTCCCCCTTAAAGGAACGTCAATGTTCTCTATATATACAGAAGTAAATAAAAATGGATATGCATGTTTCATGGCATCATCCATTTTCCACGTAGCTTCATCTGGGCCAAAGTGTTTCCACTGCACCTTGACTTGTGCAATGGTTATGTTTATGAGTAAGGTTTCCTTCCTGTCTAGTATGAATTGAGGTTCTGGCAGAAATTCTCTCTTCGTCTCCACCTGAATCACAGACCAGACGATTGTATGATTATAATCATGTATATATTTCTTCAATAATTAAACATGGAAAGAATTATGTGCCTTCATTGTGGGAGGGAGTGTTAGCCTATAGGCTACAGGTCCCACTCTATCTAATATTTCAAAGGGTCCACAATATCGAGGTTCTAGCTTGGCACAAGCTCCCATTCTCAGGGAACTCTTCCTGGGTCTAATTCTAAGATAGACATGGTCTCTTGTCTTGAACTCTCTAGGAGTTCTCTTTCTGTTGGTGTAACTCTTATGTCTATCCTGAGCAGTTTTCAGATTTTTCTTAATCTGAATCACTTGTTGTTCCATTTATTTCATCATGTCAGGTCCAATTGTAATTCTATCCACTGGATTACTCCAGCTAATTGGAATCTTTCACTTTCTACCATAGAGGACTTCAAAAGGGCTCATCTTCAATGACTCTTGATAATCGTTGTTGTAAGAAAATTATACCAATGGTAGGTAGTCTTCCCACTTCTTAGGTTGATGCATTACATGCATCCTTAACATGTATTCTAATATTTGGTTCACTCTTTCTATCTGTCCATTTGTTTGAGGGTGATAGGTTGTGCTAAACAACAATTTAGTCTCAAAACCATCCATTAAGGACTTCCAAAATCTTGAAGTAAATTTTGTGTCTCTGTCAGATATAATCTCCTTAGGCATGCCATGCAATCTGAATATCTCCTTCATGGAAATGTTGGCAATATTTATTGCATTTCAAGTTGACTTGACAAGAATGAAGTGAGCAGACTTGCTCATTTTATCCACCACTACCATTATGGCATCATTTTGCTTGGTTGATTTTGGTAATCCGGTGATGAAATCCATGTATATGGTTTCCCATTTACATTCTAGAATTGGTAGAGGTTGTAGCAAACTTGTTGGTTGTCGGTGTTCTTCCTTAACTTGCTGGAATTCTAGACACTTAGCTAGATAGTCATCTATGTCCCTTTTAAATCCAAGACAATAGAATTGTTTCCTAGTGGTCATGATCATTTTCTGATAACCTGGATGACCAATATATGGTCTCTTGTGTAGTTCATCCATTATGAACCTCTTCAAATCGACACAACTTGGAATATACAATATGTTTTTGTAGGTCAGTAGGCCTTCATCCAGCATCTGATATCCTTCATACTTAATCCATGTGGGCTCTTTCTTTAGGTATGACTTCACAATCTTGAAAAATGCATTTGTTTCTTGTGCATTCTTGACTCTCCCCATGAAATTCATTTCACGGGTTCTTATTACTGCCAGGTGAATCATTTTCACACTTCTGCTAAGGGCATTGACCACCATGTTTTCCTTTCCTTTGATGTGTTTTATTTCTAAATCAAACTCACTAAGGATATCCATCCACCTATCTTGTATAGCATTGAGTTTCGGTTGATCAAACAGGTGCCTCAACCCACAATGGTCTGTCATAAGTAAAAATCTCCTACCTAGGAGGTAATGCCTCCACATTTTTAAAGCATGCACTATGTCAGTCAACTCTAGATCATGGGTCACGTAATTGATTTCATTCTCATTCAATTTTATGGATTCGTATAAAATTACATGCCCTTCTTGCATAAGGTTTCCTCTGAGTCCTTCCTTATAGGAATTTGTACACATGAGGAATTCATTATCAGGGTCTACAATCTTCAGCATAGGTGAATGAGTTAGAAGATATTTCATTTCTTGAAATATTTCTTCACATTATGATGTCCAAGTGAATTTAACCCCCTTTTTCTGAAGGTTGGTGTTGGCACAGGGGAAGATCCAGGGTTCAATGCTTCAGCAGGGCACCAAAAAAACCCTAACTACTGGCCCTTTCGGCAACACCTGCGAAGCAAGCGAAGTCTCACCTGATGTAGAGGCAGGGGGGTTACAGGACTCAAGTGTCTGTAACCAAGTTGGGACACAGATCTATGATTACAATTACTTCACAGAGTACTTAAGAACTACATGCATTAGTTTATCAACTTTATTCACATTGCAGAACAAACCCTAAGGATATATTGGCACAATAACAATGAAAAAATACATATCGCACTTAGCATCATAAGTTAGATCTATCACATTCAACATGAATAAAGAACTAAGCATCATAAGTTATATCTATCACATTCGACATGAATAAAGAACTAAGCATTCATAGATCTATCTATCATACATAACAATCAATGCACTAAGAAGATCCACAGCACAAAGAAAACCATCAACACAGGATATATGTGGTTCACCCTAGTGTGGGGCTACGTCCACCAATTGCTTCTTCTTCTTTATTAGGCTCCAATCTCTTACATTTATCTTCTCCTGTGCACTAAGCCACAAAGCCAAGCTTTTCATCGGATGTGTGATCTGTGCACTAAGCACCAGATCCACCCTCCCAAAATTAGGTCAAGGCACAGAGCCAACTCCTCTATCAAGCACAGATCCTTACATACATAGTATGTTGCACTAAGAAACCCAAAACTACTTTCACTTATCCTTGCAAGCTATCCACACCTTTCTACATTACATTCTTACTTATTTATACTTTTACATTTACAAAAAGGCCTAATCATGGGTAAATCCATGGGCCGGCATCCCATAACCCACTACAAAACCCTAATAACCCCATGTTGGGTCCACAAAGCCCAAAAAACAAGTGAGATCGGTGATCTCAGCTCTGCTTGGGCACTCCTTCATCGATCACTGCATCAAAGTCCAAAAAGTGGCCAAACCTGACAAAAATTTCCTCAAAACTTGTTTGAGGGACAAAAGGCCCCCAACACTCGCCTGTGACTCGTCCCGAGTCACTCAAATTTGGGCAGCACTACTTCGAAGGCCTCAATATTAGCTCAATATGCCTCGACTTGCTACTTTTCCTGAGCCTCCTTCTCAACAAGCTATTGAATCATCTACTTTGTAACAGGCCCTCACAAGCATTGTTCCACTGTCGCAACCACTTGGTCCAGTTGCAAGCCTTGTCCTTCAATCTCTTCAAACACCATGCAAGCTTCATCCTGCATCGTTTGTAGCCTCTATGTGACTTCCATTACTCTGTCCTAGATGGAAGTAATCTATTGTTGGACTGCACATTGTTCTTGAGATATCTTCATTCTCTCGACTGTAGTAAGTAACTTCATATGTGCCTGTATTGATAGTGCTTGTTGTTGTGCCTCTTGTAGCTGCGCTTCCAGTTTCCTCAGCTCTGGATATTTTGTGAGGCATTCATAAGTCTGTGCACTTATGTTTCTCAACTTCTTCCATTTTGAGGCAAGGGCTCTGATCCTTCCAACTTCATTCCTAGCGGCTTTCTCCCTCTGATCGCGCACTTCCTGCGAAGTTCTTGGTACTGCTTGTATATCCAACTCTGTTACCCTTGCTTGAAGTTGTTGGATGGCCTCGGTGAGCTTCACCACTTGAACCTCAATTGATTCATGTTCTTCCTGTGCCAAGCCTGGCACAGAGAAAAGTGTTTTTCTCATCGCTTCTTTGACCGCAGTCTTCTCTACGATAAGTTGGTCCTTTTCCCTCTGTGTCTTCGCTTTGTCCTCCTCGAGCATCACCCGAAAATCATATTTCTCATTTTCATACGCGGTTACACAGTATCGTGCAACTCGTAGTTTCTCTAATACTTCCTCTTTATCCTTCAAGGCTCCTATAGCCTTCTCCTTTTCTTCTTGAACTTTCTGAAGCCGAGCCTTTGTTGCATCTACTAATATTCTTAATTAGGTAGGCTCATCCCCCAATTTTGTAATATCCGACGAGGAAGGCACAGTAGGTACTACACAAATAACTTGAATAGCTCAGTGTATCTCCTTCATCTCCTCCTATATCTTTACATATAGTTTTTCCTGCTTTTCTCCATATCTTTGCAAGAGATCTTTGAACGCATCCTCCATCGCTCTACGGAATAGACCGATATCATCCTTTGTGAGCATAGCCTCTAGCTGGGGCTTACTAGCGTAGGTCTTCTTTCTTTCCAAGGTTTTCTGTAGAGAAACCTTCCTCTTCTTCGGTGTTTCTGTCTTGGTAGGGGGATCCTTCAGTGGTGTAGCTTCGCCTTCTCCTTGTTTTTATCCTTCATCCCCTCCTCCTTCTTCATTTACTTCATCTCCTCCTCCTAGATCCATTTTCTTCAGAGGTGTTGTCTTCCTCATCAATCTGTACATCCTGGACTTCCTCCTTTTTCTTTTTCTTCTTCACACTGGTCTGTCCAACATGCTCAACCCAAGTGACCAAGGGGATTCCTATGATATCAGTGTCGGAGAGTTATACATATGCAACCGGTAGAAGGAAATCCTTTGGCCATTCCTTGGTGATCTTCTCCATGTCTTTGTCGTTCAGCTTATATTAATACTGTAACTCTTCCTTGCTCTCATCCCTACGTGCAGTGATATAAATAAAATGTGTATCTACGTGGAACTTGGCTATCGGTCTGTACTGGTGCAAGGTGCACGGTGTCATGTACTGGAATGACTCTATGGAAACCTTCAGTTGTTGATAGTAGGCATGGAACACTACGTTCGACTTGCATTGCTTCAACATGTCATTTGTGTACCATAATGTAGAAAATCTAGCTACCAATGGCTCCGATGGTTCAATTTCTAGAAAATTTTCTCCCTCGGGCATCTTCCAAGCGAAAAATGCAATCAACACAAGTAGCCAGCTGAAGTGGAACTCGTATCCCTGACCCTACGCTTCACAGCAATATTTCTCAAGCTCGTTGACGAGGTAACTCGCCCAATTCATCTGCATCCCCTCCATGCATTTTCCTACGAGGTCCAACACGAACCCAGTGACATGCATGGGGCGATTATTTCTTACAAGCTTGCTAGTTATGAGTTGGAAAGCGAGGTGCACTACACCATCCTGGATAGAGGATACCTTGTAGCCTCGCTTATCTTTCTCAACTTCGCCATAAGCCTCCTTAATTCGATGTGCCAGAGAGAAATATGAGGTCTTCCCTGGGTAGAACTGTTGAGGGTCAGGTCTCTGCATGCTCAATCCTATAATCCGGTGGATCAGTGTTGGATCCACAGTAATCCGCTTATCGATCCACAACTATCCACCATGATAGCACAATAAGAGGATTTTAATGCAAGCGTTAACCTCCTAATGTCAGACAAAATGAGGAATATTCATCATGTTAAGTATCGTGGACTATGCCATCTCCTTTATCCATGACTGGGCGATGATGTGAGGCTTCTTCCCAGTGTTCTTAGTCAAATATATATGGGATGTGAGAATGGTGTATTTCTTTCTATCTCCAAGGTTTAAATCATTGTTCTTCAGTAGAGGGATCTATCCCAGCTAACTTCCCACTATGTGTATTCCCTTCGAATTGTATGTGGTGATCAATGTGTACTCAAAGTATCGTGGGATGTTTTCATGGTTAACCACACCAGCCAAAGGCGGGATATAATCAGGTAAGATCGACGGGATCTGCTTCACATTAGCCAGATTGTCGTGATGCTTACTTTGCTTCTTAGTCGCGGGGTTAGTACACYCCGAACATCGTCCAGTCAAAGGGGAATCCTGGAGTCCCCTAGTCAACGATGCTTGAACACCTTCATACATATCTCTATCATCCATAAACTTCTTAAGAACCTCTTTGACAGACTTCTCTAACTCAAGTTGTTCGCCCGACATTCTCTCTTTTAAACGGACAGGTCGGGGTAGGCAAATGGACAGATGGAGTAAACAATGGATGGGGAGGTCTAGGTTCTAAAATCACAGTCTGACACACAATAAAATCTCTGATAGCTCATTTAATCATGGATGGCGAAAAGTGGTCTGGTGAAGCAACCGACGGGTTAAATAAACAAGCGTCGTAACGGATTCCTACAACGGGAAGGACTTCTTTCATAAATGAAAATTTGTTTGTTATGGCGTGGTTTCAATGTCCCAAATGCGGTCTATTCACCCATAAATGTGTTTCCTATCCATTCTGGAGCATCATTCTAACAGTCGGGGTGCCTCCAACGGTCATATAGCTTCTTCAGGGCAAAATCCCATTCTGCGCAGTTGTGTTGTTTCGGCGAGGTTCAAATCCTGCAAACCTGCCTCTTGTGAAGTATTCCATTTGTTCTCTGTAACTTCCTGTAGTTTTTCCAAGTTGGATTTCTTCTTACTGAGATTCCTTGCCTTTTTTCCTGTGATCTAAGTCTCTCTAACTGTTTCTGGAATTCTCTTTCCATTCTTATTCATATCTTCTTCTAGTGTAGTGACTTTGTGTTGTTGATGTGCTCTCAAAGGGTTYGAAGTTAATACATCTTCTCTTATTAGTTCCAAGTTTGGTATTCTTATTTCTTGCATGGATAGGTCCTTCAAACCTTATTGCATTCTTTCAACCTCGATAGCTAATTCTCTTGCCTTTTGTTGCTTCGACTCAACTTCTCGTTCTTCTATTGGTTGATCTATTTTTCTAGCTATGAAATCCCTTAGTTCTTGCTTTTTATTTTCTTTAGCTGCTTCCTCTACTTTCCTTCTGATCTGATCTTTCTCAATACAATTCTTACCTAAAAAAAGGGGGAAAGGGGCGATGTTCTCAACAAACTTAATGACTTCAAATTCCTCTTCAGTTGATGTTCCATGAATAATAACAGGTACATTAGTAACTCTTCCATATAGGGTTATCATCTTTCCTTTGAACAAGCCTATCCTTCCCAATGAAGGTACCACAGTAGGCTGCCCTAAAGTTTCCCAAGTGCCTACTATCATAATATTCACTTGTGTTTCTTCATCCAAGACACAGTGTATGTCGAAGTCTCCTATTCTTGCATTTATGCATTGTTTTTCTTTCAAGATCTCTGGTAAGCTGACATCCTTGTAATCGTTCATTGTTTCTTTCAACTGTGATAACATAGTATGAGCTTTCTCTAATTCTTTCCCTTGATGATTCTTGAACATGCTCTTATTCTCTTGACTTCCTTCATAGTTTTCTTGTCTCATGTTCATTTTTTCAACTTTAGCAATCATTCTTGGACAATCCTCAACCTCATGACCAACAACTTTATAATAAATACAAATAGGACCTGTACCAGGGCATTCCTTAGCAAGATGTCTCAATATTATGTAGTTATAACATAGTGTCAATCCTCTCTTTCTCTTGTATGTTCCCCGACTTCTCATGTACTGCGCACTAGGATTACATTGTTGGACATGTAATATGAAAAAATTATTTCTAAGTTCTTGCATCATGTTGGCCCTTGACCAAGTTTTGGGATATTCTTGATCATAGTGACTTATTTTGGGACTTCAACAGTCTGTCAAAGGAAGAGCGCAAGACGAAGCGGAGATCAAGGGATCTCGGCCCACTTTGGGGTCCTTTTTGGGTTTTTGGGAATATGTAATGGGATTGGGATGTCGACCCATGGGTTTACCCATGCTTAGGCCTAGATTGTAAAGTATAAATAGATGTCTAGGCAATGTAAGAAAGAATTGGTCAGTAGATTGATGAGCTAAGTGCTAGATCTATGTGATTGAATTATCTATATGAGACTTGCATAGCTAAGTGCAAGTCGTTGTAAGAATTTGAGGAAGTCTTAGTGTTGTAATGCAAGGAAGAAGGATCTAGTGAGCTGCGCAAATCTTATGTCATGTGCGGAGTAAGGCTTTTGATGGCTTGTGCTTGTAACCGATTGACTGAAGAAAATAAAGAAGAAGAGTTGGTGGACATAGCCCCAGGGTGGGGGTGAACCACGTAAACATTGTGTTGTCTTTCTCTGTTCTTGTCTTAATGTGTTTATGTCTT
>SNQJ01S0003313.1:83937-120695 GCA_010110895.2 Picea sitchensis | reverse complement strand
TAGGGGTACTATTCAAAGGAGGAAAATCATAGCAAAGAAACTCTGCCCAATTGCCGAATTCGTTTTGTCCCAACCCTTTCGCCTTTCCTCAAGCTTTAGGAGAATTCAAGCAAAGCAGTTGGAGGACAAAGAAGAGGAGGAGCACAGGATCAGGATCAAGGAACGGTGGTCGATCTCTATGATTATTGTAAGTTGATTCATCTTGAGATTAATAAAGAATAATTTTCCCGTCCCAATGTACGAGTCTTATATATTTTATTTGATTTACGCTTAATCTCTAACCCTCTAGTAGAACAATAGCATGCATGCGTAGTGTTTTTGTCTCTGATTGCAGGATCGTCTTTGGAAGAAGCAGCAGAAGCAAGGAGATAAAGCGCAATGGAGGATCTACACCAAACGTCGATAAAAAGTTTAGTTGGTTCTTTCCATGTTTGCATGTGAAAAAGGGTTTTAGGTTTGGGGTAGAAGGTTAAAAGTAATTTCTTAAGGGTCATGATTTGCATGCAAGTTTAAACCCTATCTTGTTAGTCTGTAGGGTATAATTTCCCCACAACACCTAGCCACATCATTGACTGTGGTATCTTCTTGGATATTATAGACTCTCCTATTGTTCTATTGTCAGTGTGGACAATCCCTCAGTAAATTTTCTTCTCTGGAACCCCAACATTTCAAGGGTTCTTTCTTTGGGTTATTAGTCTTTCTTGGGGTTGCTCCAAAAGGTTTATTTCCACTCTGGGAGGGGAAATTTTTTTGATACACACTTCTAGTAGGAAGGCTCATCCTAGAACGCTTCCCATAGTTCTTAAATCTTGAGTATTTAAACCCCTTCTTCTTGAATCCTGAAATAATTTTCTTCTTCCAATCCTCGTGAGGTTCTGTCTTATTCCTAAATTGTTCATAACAATACCTTGCCTTCCGGATAGTGTCTTCTAAGATCTTTGGCTCATCACACTCAATATTGTCCTGGTAGGTCTGAGGTAACCCACTAATAAATTGATGCACTTTTAACTTTTCATCCTTTATTTAGGGTACATACCTGAGCAACTCAAGGAATTTATTGACATATTCCTCTATGGTGAGTTATCCCAGCCTGATTTCATAGAACCCCTTAATCTTCCCATCAAAGTATTTCTCTGACAGATACTTCTCCTTGAATTTTTTCTCAAATTGTTTCCATGACAAGTCCTTCTCATGGATTCCTTTCACATTCCTAAGGTAATCCCACTAAATGGAATCCTTTCCATTCATGTTGAAGATGGTTATTTGAGCCTTCAAGTTTTCATAATAGTCATAGACTCTGAAGTACTTCTTTAAACCAAGAAGCCAAGCTTATGCCTCTTCCCCTTTCTCAATCTCTCCATTGAAAGAGGGTGGTTTGGATTTCTTGAACTCTTCAGGATCATGAATTTTGGAATTCTTTTTCTTCTTTCCCTTCGTTTGAGAATGTGAACTAGCTTTGCTACTAGAATATCCCTCGTAGTTGTCAGTTTCCTCTCTAGGGGACTCTCTTGATGAGTGTATCCTTCCTCCAAGTTGAACCTTCCTCGAGGTACTCCTCTTAGTGTGGCCACTTATGGGACCACATTTTTGTATCTCAGGTGGGATTTGACTTCTCTTTGTATGTCGTCGATCCACATGACTGATCGTGGGTCCATGTTGTAGCTACCTCTGTATATCAGATAAACTCTGCAACAAGACTGCATTAATTTCCATTTTTTTTTCTTTCTCCTTTTTCAACATTTTGTTGTCATCCTTGCAACTCTATAATTCGACCATGAGGACCCTTACAGTTTGTGCCAGATCCAGAGGGGTTTCCACCGCCCGCCTTTCGCCAGATTCTTCATCTTTGTTGTGGGAGCCACCCCCCACTTCATGGTGCATCACCATCCTTTATACTTGTATTTTTCCCACAATTTACTGATTTCTTGAGTGTTAATAAAACAATTATTGTTATCCAACAGTCTATTAGTTTATGAAAAACACACAGTTCATATTGCTTGAATATACACACAGTAGAAAGCTTCATTCTTTTCTTCGGTAAAATTTTAACTAGACTCTTTAGGAAAGAGGTAAGATAGGGTGTCACCCTTAAAAGTACTTTAAATATGGTTTTTACACAACTCTTCCATGATCCCAAGAAGGCCAAGTGTTGTAACCATGCTCTGATACCAATTTATAACACACCTGACCCCTGAGTATCTTTCCTAGGGACGGGGCATCAAAATTTCACTCTCCTCAACATCTCAAATCCTATGTTCGAGGTATTTATCTTCTTCTAATTACCTGTATCGTTCTAATGACTGCTACGAGGCTCAAATTCAAGATTTGGGTTGTAATATATGGCTTCCCAAAGTTCTTCAGGCATTCATTGGTTGAGGGCCACATGAATCCACCTCACACATATTGTCTCCATGTTCCTTCATCCACGATGGAAGTCCATCCACCTTCCAATTCCACGACTAGACCCAACCTTCATCTAACATTCAGGCAGTAGGAAATTCGGCACTTCGACGCTTCAGCGCTAAACACCTCCTTACTGTCTACACATAAGATATTTCAGAGTCCCGAACTCCTAAAATCTTGTAAGCCTGCCACATGGTTTATCCCTTTGGGCCTTTTGGGTCCCTCTATTACACTACACCCCAAATCCTCCAGACTCTCGAAGTTTTGATCACTTCACCAACCACTTTGGCTATGCAGGCACATACCACGGGCTGACACGTAGATGTCCCAAGGGTGACACATGTCACATTTCAATAAGCATATAGGGTCTACGAAAAGCACAAATCGAGCTAACACGTGTCACATCTATCGTGTCCACATCACCTTGGTGAAGTCAAATTTCCATGTCACACCATACCAACAGCCTTATAACATCCCTCAAATCTCACGGTCGAGATCCGGCCACATGGATCCATAGATCTACAGCTAGTGTTAATTTGTGACTTCGGCCTTCGGGATTTTTGCGAGGCAAACTCCTCTTTTCTCCCAAAGTTGGTCAACATCGGGATGACCACAGCCCAGATATGATGGCTAGGAAAAGTCCTGAAGCGTCCTTGAATCGATGACTCTCATTACTTCGAGCTTTGAATCTTTTTGACACACCACACCTCCAATTCCCCAGAGTGCCTAGTCTCTTAAATAAAGGATCTAGCACCACACATCCCCTGTATATTGATGGCTATGAGGAATCCTAAAGAATCCAAGGATCGATGGTCCTCATTACTTCACGACTTTAGCCTTCGAGGAATTTGGCATTACAACGCCCTGGTCCTCCCGAAGCGGTCAACGTTAGGCTGACTACGTCATAAATCCTATGGCTAGGAAAGGACCCAAAGGATCCCTAGATTTACGGTCCTGGTCACTTCATGGCTCCGGCCTTCCAGGGTTTTGGCTTTACTGCCTCTCCATTCTCCCAAAGAACTTCGCTGAAGTACAGTGTGCGGGTCCCTCCTCCTGGATGATCAGACGGTAGGCGGGGCTCCTGATAATCTCTACCAAATATACGGCACTCCTATACTCCATAACTTCGACGTTCAGGGATTTTGATGCTATCGCATCTCTATTCTTCTGAAGTAGAACTCCATTGAAGTCTTCTCAGTGTAGATCCAACGGTTGAGGGAATCCCCAAACATTCTCGATCGGCGGCTCGTGCTTCTTTGTGATAAGGAGTTGGATCCCAGTTTAGTCGGTAAGATATGTTCCTTTAACCACTAGGGAAACCATCCATTTCCGGTCAACTTGTCGGTAACCAAAACTATCAGTTACCTTCAACCAGTTGATGATTAGTAGGGTCGACAATACCCTAAAGTCCCGATCCTTCAGAGCTCTGAATTCAGAAGGAATTAGCTCCCTTAGGCTTAGCCTAAGGTTCCTAGGTGTTGGTCATATGGGTTCTCTTGAATAGATCTTGTCCGCTTATCTTCCAAATGAAAGGATATTCCCTTTTGAGACTTAATCTCGCTATCCTTCCTGAGATTTATCATGAAATTGTTAAGGACTTGGGCATGATGTCTCGGTTGTGCAACAAGAATTCTGAAGGAGATATCCTCTCCAAACCGACGGGGTCATATTGATGAAATTCTCTCTATCTCAGCCTTCCTACAGGTTTACGTCCCAAGACGTCTCAAAGGATAAACTAGGGCATATAGACTATCAGTCAGAAACAAAAGTTCACAAGAATACAAATGCATACACATAGCTTGACCATTCAATACATAAACCATTTATAGACAGATAAATGCATGCATTCATCCATTATTCCAGTTCAGTGCACAAGGTATGAAAACACTTATCAGAACCGGACGACGTGATGTGACTGCTAAAAGGGGTGCATGTTTCCATCCAAGCATGGGCTCAATCACTCCAAACGGATTTACCATTGGCCACCCCTGAGCTATACAACTATGCTCTGAGAGATATTTTTTCCTTCTATCTCATCAACAATCAGGGACAGAGGTTACTCTCCTCCTCCCACAGGATCTTGGCAATAGGTTTCTCTATACCAAGCAAGTAGGTTTTCCTGAGTACTTCCTCAGTCACTCAGCACCCTCATTTATCATCTTGTATCATAACCATACTATCCACATCCTACGACTAGAACACATTCATTTTCCAATTCTCCCTCGAACTTGAGAGATTAGTCTCTCTTCTCCACTTCTCTTCGCATGTCTTCCTCTACCCACTAGGCCTTCCTTTCTTCCCTTCCTCAACAAGATTATGTGTGGTCTGAATTTCTAGTCCAAGGCTAGGTATGAAAGCCTTACAGATGGGCGCTCTACCCCATCCCCTCATTAACTCTTGAGGAGGTCTCCCCACCTACCAACCTGACTGTAATTCATTCCTAGGTTAGAGGACTATTATGGTCCTAAGAAATTAAATCCAACAAAGTATTGGTTTGGTGGGGGTTATCTCAACCATTCCTGGTTCCCCTCACCATCTCTTTCATAGCATCTATGGTCTATCTTGGCAAACCCCCATTTCATCATTCATGCAACACTTTTCCATTTCTATTAATAACAGAAAATGCATTCCTTGACCTTTTATACAAAGGTTCATCAAATCAAACATTCACACATATCAAGTTTTCCATAGTCTCTTGGCCAATATATTTATATTTACAAACTGGGGGAAACAGAGGTGTTACACCTATCCGCAGGAGGGATTTTTCCACAACACCCTTTGACACCAATGAAAAAAGGGACACTCTTCCTGACTGATTACCTTTTGGGAATAGGGAATTCTCCCCCTTTGATTGTGCTACCTTCTCTTTCTTTGTGAAATCACTCCCCCTATATTTATGCTTCATCTTATTTTTCATAGTTCCTTTTGTTGTGCCTCTCCCCATTAGACTATGATTTCTATTGTACTTTTCTATATTAGTTCTGATTTATGGTCACTCTTCTCTTTTGATTGTATTTCTTCATGAAATTTTCATCAAACCTATTGTTATTTATTCTTTGTATTTTGCATTTCATTTGTAAAGATAACATTCATAAACCTATCATGATAACAGGAACTCCATAAGAATATTACCTTATTATTCATCAATGACATGTTCAGGAGCTTACCTTATTTCAATGCTCTCAATCGTGAAGTAAAAGAAAATTTATAAGCATCAGTGTAGCTAAGGATAATGGTTTTCAACATTTTCTCATCTTGGAGATCTGCTACCAACTCTTCCTTACATCCTTTTCAAAGAGAATGAATTTCTTACTCTTTCTATAAAATGTTCTTATTAATATCCCAAGTATATTTTATTATCTTCCACCCTATAAATGATGGCATCTCAAAATTGAATTTGTGTTCTTCAAATATTTCATCATGGTCACCATCACTTGGATGAGCTTGCTCCTCTTCTTGCAAGGCATGTAATGTATCATTTATACTAATAATATCTTCATACTTAGCTGGCATCAGAGATTTAAGAGAGATATTGTCACCTGTCAACATGGAAACGTTTTGTTGAGTGACTCACAACTGATAGAATTTGTTTCTTTCAACATTTTCTTACAATCTACTGCTAAAAAATGAATGACTTGATGTTGTTAAAAATAAAACCCATTTTCTTACAATCTACTGCTAAAAAATGAATGGCTTGATGTTGATAACTCTTATGCATCAAATTATCCCTTTTTGGTTGGTTACACTTCTTTCCATTGTTCTTAATTGTTGGTCAATGTATTCAAGAATGACTTAACTGTTAGAAAAAAAAATGTTTGTACCATATGCTAATCTTTGAGTTCTGAATCAGTTGATTTCTTTAGTTCCTTTCTTAAGGAATCAGTTTCATCCTTCAAATTCTCACAGTATTTGTTGGTTGTGGAGCCTGATTATCTTCCTGATTCAGAGGTCCTTGCTTTCAGCCGTGTTTATACCCCATGAATTATTTACACCCCAGAAGTATGTACACTCTTCCACGCGGGGGAGTGCAGAGGGGGGGTACCCCCGCAGCAGTGAAGTACCCCTCAGGAATTAGGGGGTCCATCCCCAGGATAGAATCTGAGGGGCAAGCGAGGCCCCAGTGAGTTAGGCGTCCCAGCATATAAAGTATATTGTAATTTCATTGTAATATGGATACCATTCATTATAAGGTCATGAGATCCTAACAGTAGATATTATGTTGGGTTTTCCCTAGGAAAACCCTCTTTATGAAATGTGTCTTGACTATGTATGAGGTGAATGTTGTATTAGAGAGAGGCTTGTGAGGAAAGAAGAGGAGATTCTGGAGGTTTTGTTATGAGTTGTATCCCTTCATTCTTTGGATAATAATAAAGGAAGGACATAGCAATTTCTCTAGTGGACATAAACCACACTAGGTGAACCACATAAATCTCTGTGTCTCTCTTGTGTGTGTGTGTACGTGTTTTGTTTTGCATTTGTTTTATTATTGCTCCAGCCGAAGTCTGTTTTTCTATTAAGTGTCGAGGCGTAAGGTAACTTCATGAGGAAAAGGGTTCTGGTTAAGTGGGAGCAATGTGAGGAAGATGAAAGGATTTAGAGATTAGAAATTTAATGGCCAAAACTACCAGTTATGGAAGATCTGGTCGAGCTATTTATATCGGAAGGATGCTATTCCTACCATTAGTGGAGTAGCAAAGAAGCCGGCAACCATGAAGGACAAAGAATGGGAGAGATTCTTAATGAAAGGAAACAAGAACGATCTGGTGAGCACACACAGCAAGCGTCGGTAGCTTTCAATATTTCTAAAGAAAAAGGCTGAAAGAGTTTGATGAATCTTCAGCCAAATTATGAAAAACCCTCGACATCGAATAAGGTATTTCTAATGAAGAGATCATTTAATGTGAATAATAATGGAAAGTGGTAATTAAATTTATGAGATCATTTAAATGAATTTATCAGTTACTAATCCAACTAGAAGTTCTGTAAAGTGGACTTTGATGATGAGGTTAGAGCTCTTCTAATATTGTGCTCATTGCGGAAAAGGCTGGAATGGCTTGGTCATGGCTGTAGTGCTTATTTGTCTCTGGTTCAAATGCTTTAAAGGAATTTGATGATGTTGTTGGTGTTATCCTTAGTATTGGAGGAAATCGACCCGGAAAAACACAGGTGAAACATCGATGCATTGAACATGGAGGAAGCGGGGAGAGACAAAGGATATAGGAAAGGGCTCAAGTAACTACGGAAATTCTAGGAAGGGAAGATCAAATCCAGACTTGGAAAGATAGGTGTTGGAATTATGGGAAGAAAGGACACTTGAAGAAACACTACAGAGCTCCAAAAAAAACAAAGAAATGTGGACGGGAGAGAGAAATCAGGAAGCAAATGTAACGAGTAATGTGTTACAAGATGCTTTGATTCTTTAATGAATAATATTTCTGAATCTTTGGTAGTAGATTCAAGAGCTTCATTCATGCCACACTGATGGAAACATTTTCTAGATTATGTTCAAGAATTGATTTTGGGTGAGGTTAATTGGGTGATAATAGACCATGCAAAATTGTTGGAATGGGAAATGTAAAAAATAAAGCAAAGGAATGGAAAGAAATATGTAAGACATGTTCCAGATTTAGGTAAAACATGTTCCAGATTTGAGCAAAAATACAGTTTCAAACGAGTGGCAGAAGTGAAGGTTGTATATCTATATTCTGAGATAGACGTGGAAGGTCATCAAAAGGATCATTGGTGATGAGAAAGGAGAGAGGTAGGTACATTGTATCTGTATGTATTAATTATCTGACTCTTCTATATCTTTAAAACTCTCTGGGAATTGGATCTGACACTATGGCATCATAAGAACAGGACACATAGTGAAAAGGTATCTGATCCTTCACAAAAGAAATTGTTACTTGAGATCTCTTAAAAAAAAAATTTATTTGGATTTTTGTGAGCATTTGTTTATGGAAAACAAAACAGAGTCAGATTTCTCAGGGTTGGAAAGAAAAAGAAGAATGAAAGGTTAGAGCTTGTGCATATAGTGTTAATGAGGATGCTTCGAATTGTCATCTCTTAGTGGATCTCATTATTATGTTACTTTATTGATGATACAACTAAGAAAACTTGGGTTTGTGCATTAGACAAAATCTGATGTTTTTGATGCACTTTAAGAAATGGAAAGCTTAGTTGAGAATGAGGCAGGGTGAAAAAGGTTGAAGTGTCTTAAGATCAGATAATGGAGGTAGATCTTGCCGACAGAGTTTGATGATTATTGTTCATATTATGGGATTCGTAGAGAGAATACGATTCCACGAACACCACAAGAAAATGGTGTGTCGAAGAGGATGAACAAGACAATCATGGGCGTGCAAGGAGTACACAGTTACATGTTGGTTTGCCCTTACAGTTTTGAAGGCGAATGTTGTAGATATTGTTGTTTTTGCCAATAAGCAGAGGACCTTAAAGATCTTTGGATGGTATAATTCCAGGGGAGGAATGGATAGGGAAAAAATTAAACTATTCTTTTTGAAAACTTTAGGTTGTGAAACATTTGTCCATATTGATAAAAGAAAATAGAACAAGCTTGAGGAAAAATCCAAGAAATGTACCTTTATTGGATATGGTGTAATTTTGGTTATCGTTTATGGGATTATGAAAATAAAACAAATCATTAGGAGTAGAGATGTCATATTCAATGAGAAGGTCATGTACAAAAGATCAGTTCTTGAGGAAAACGGAAGCTTGAGAAAAACAAGAATACAGGTTCTTGATGAGATCCTTGAAAAGGAAATTCAAAGAACCTGAAAATCAAAATGTACCAGCAATGAGGGTAGCGGGTACCTCAAACGCACCGTGTTGTTAAGAAGATCTGCAGTTAAGTATACTTACAGACGATGCTCTCCTTCTGTTATATTTGTTGTTGGTGATTAGGAACGGAGAATGTTATGAAGACAATCGCAGTGAACACCAAAAAGTGGGAACAAAGGAAGCATGAAAGGAAATGGTTCATGGGAAAATAACGGACTTTAGGACAGTTTGGGAGTTGCTGCAAGGAAAAAGAGCATTCACGAGAATAAATGGGTTTACAAGTTGAAGGAAAGATGGAGGAGAAAAAGCGGTACAAGGCTAGACTTGTTGTAAAGGGGTTTGCACAAAAGAAAATTATGAATTTTGATGAAATGTTTCTCCTGTTGTTGAAATGGCATCAATTGAGACTATTTTAAGTCTTGTGGTGATGAAGATTTGCATCTTGAGCGATTAGATCTTAAGCAGCTTTTCCTCAATGGAGGTTTGGAGGAAGAGATTTATATCTGTGACCGAGGAGGTATGGGAGTCAAAGGGAAGGAGAATTTGGTATCTTGAGTTGAAGAGAAGAAGCTTAGCCTGGCTAAATCAGAAGCTCCAAAGCGTGTATTTGAAGTTTAATGAGTTTATGATAGAGCAGGGGCTATAGTAGATGTCATTGATCCAACGTGTTTTTTAAAGGCTAGAAAATGGAATTTATATCCTGCATATTGTGTCTTTAGATGACTTATGCTTGTTCAGGGGTCCCTATAATATCACGGGATATAAAATGCTCCAAGAAGAAATTAGCCAATTAAATTGCGATGAAGGATTTGATTACCTGAAAATCCTTGAGTATGAGAATAACAAAGAGGCGGGAAAAATCGCCAAACTAACATTGTCGGGGGTGAGACCTGAAGGTGTTGGAGAGGTTTAGAATCGAGAATGCAAAACAGTTAGTACACCTTTGGCCAGCCATTTCAAAATTAACTAAGGAAATGTCTGTCCCAAGACACGGGGAGGAGATAGAATACATGTCGGGGTCCCCATTCATCGTGATTGGTGACTTGATGTATGCAATGGTTTGCACAAGACAGATATTTCACATGCAGTTGAATTTGTGAGAAGGTATATGAAAAAAACCAGGTAAATAACATTGGGAGGAAGGTAGAGTGGATTCTTACGATTATTTGAAGTGCTACTACCTTTTATTGTGTTTTGGAGGTTCATGCACTTTTCTACAAGGATATATTGATTCAAATATGGCAATTGATAAAAGGCTTATTGGGAGAGGAGCACCGGTATGTTTTACTATAAATTGGAGGCGATAGTAAGTTGGATTTCAAAGCTGAAAAAGGTTGTTGCACTTTCAACAGCAGTAAGTATGTTCTTCTTGCATAGAGGCTAGTAAAGAGATGATTCTGAGGGACATGGAGGAATTGGGGAAAGAGGCGGAGAACAAACAGTTGTACTTGGTCAGTGCCATTCACCGAAAATCAGCACTCATTCGAGAAGTCCTAAGCATATACAGGTTGAGGTACCACTTCATACTATCCTCTTTGGAAGATGGACAATTGAAGATGGAAAAGATAAACACTAGACAAAATCCTCCAGACATGTTAATAAAGGTAACCAGGCCGAGTTCTCTCAGTTTAGGTTGATCAGAATGAATGAAAGATAGAGAGAAATTTGCCGAGGTCCAAAGAAGGTTAGGAGTCAAATATCTGTGAGTAGTGGAGTTGTTGAGATCAGTCTTAGAGTGGGAAATTGTTGATTGTGGAGCTTGATCATCTTCCTAGTCATGGAGTTGGCAGTGTTTATACCCCATGAAGTATTTTTACCCCATAAGTATGTACACTCAACCACGTGGGGGAGTGCAGAGGAAGGTTACCCCCTCTACAAGGTCCAAGGTCAAGTAGGCCCTTAGAGGTGGTTCGGGGGCGAAGCCCCAGAAGCAAAAAATGCCTTATAAAGTATATTGTAATTTCATTAGCCAGAAATCACGGGCCAGTTCATTAGGAGTCATGGGATCTATGGAGAATTATGTTAGGGTTTTTTCCTAGAAGGCAACCCTCTTTATAAGGGAAATGTATCGCGACTATGAATCATTGTGAATATTGTGATACAGAGAGAAACTATGAAGAAAAGAAGGAGATTCGGTGGTGTTTTAGCGTAGGTTGTATCCCTTCATTTCTTTGGATAATAATAAAGGAAAGGACTTTGGCAATTTCTCACAGTGGACGTAGCCCACAGGACCTGGCAATTTCTCTGGTGGACGTAGCCCACACTGGGTGAACCACGTAAATCTGTGTCTCTCTTGTATTGTGTGTCTTCTGTGTTTTTGTTTCTGCATTTGTTTTATTTTATTGCTCTGCGGTCCTGTTTTTTCTAACAGTATTGATCATTTTATTTCATCTCAATTCTCACTACTTCTTCTATCCTTTTTGCCTCTTCTAATTCCTTTTTCAGAGAGGAATTTTGTGCTTCAAGTTCCTCACTATGTTGATCCTTTTCTTTCTTTTCTTATAGTTGAGTTTTTAGTTCAATGATGATCTCTTCTGATTTTTTAATGCTATGTGACATTTATTATTTTGAATTCTAATCTTCTTCTTGATATTTTTGTAGTTTTTCCTTTAGGAGTTGGTCCTCTCTTCTGAGCTTTGTGATTTCATCTACTTCTCCTTCAATTATGAAGAGAACTTCATCAGATAAGAAATTGATCTCTTCATCATGACAAATGAATATCTTTGTTTATTATTCATCTTCATGCACATATTGTATCTTTTCAAAAATTTCTTTAGATGATGTAAATTGTCTCACTTTTTCTTTCTCATATTATGATAAACAAATCAGAATTGCATTCAATTCTCTTGCATTATTTTAATGTAACTTCTTTGTAACTTCACCTTTTGGTTGGTTTTTTGGAATTGTGTAACCATTCTCAACTACATACCAAATATAATATCCTATTTCCTACATATATCTCTTCATTCTTATACTCCACATAACATTGTTTGTTCCATTGAGTAGAGGAGGTTTTATTGGAGAAGAAAGATCTTGACTAGCCATTTTTCCTAAAAGATCTTCCTTCTAGATGTTAGGTTGTCACTGAAGGAACCTGCTCTGATACCAGTTGTTGGAATATTCATCAATACTATGAGGGAGGGGGTGAATCAATATTTGACATATTTTAACCCATTTTTCTTTTTACCGTCAATATCCCCTCGCTCTTAATATTGACCATAACATAAAGATCCAGTACACAAATATTTTACATGGAAACCCATATCAGAGAAAACCACAAATATTGTTATTCTTATATTAATAAATAGTTACATTCTTTTTCAGGATTCAACATGTGAGGGATACCAATCCCTATAGTAAGCATCCACTTAAAACTCATCAAGAACCAACTTGAAAGGCACCAACCAGTTGAGAAGATGAGGAAACCAATCCTCACTATAAGCACCCACTTATAATATGAAAACACCAACTTTCCAGGCACCAAACTATTATGAGGATGAGGACACCAATCCTCTGCCTTGCACCACCCTTCCACCCTGAAATAAATAATTTATTTAATGTTTGATCAATCATAAAATCTCATTTCCATATATAACACAACCAATATCATCTTTACCATTCATGTAGTTGTTATTCTTGTAGATCACTTTTCCTGTAATCATCTTTTCCTGTAATTTGTTTTTCCTATAATATGCAATTCTTGTAGATCAGACTTTCTTGTAATCTATTATTTATGTAGATCGGCCTTTCCTGTAATCTTTTGTTCATGTATATTGGCCTTTCCTATAATCATTTTTCCTACAGATCTATTTTTCCTGTAATTGTTGATCTTTTTTTCCTATAACTGCAGATCTGATTTTCTTGTAACTTCAGATACATTTTTCCTATAACTGCAAATCTATTTTTATTGTAATTGCATATTTGTTTTTTTTGTAATCACGTATCTATTTTTTTCCTATAATTGTGGATTTAATTTTGTTATTACCTTCTCACAACATTGTGGTTTTACACACTCCTCAAAGCTCCCAAAACAGAGTCATACCATACTTATTAGCATTGCAGAATTGCTTCATTACAATCAAGAGTAGTTTCTATTTAGGATTAAATTACATACCTTTCATTTTGCAATTTAGATTCAAAACCCCTTCTGCAATCTTATTTCCAACTCTCTAATATTCAGTATAGCTCCATTATTTCTTCTAAACATTTTTCTCTTCTTGATATGCTCCTTAATTTAAACTCAGATCAACTCACACATATTCATATTTCTTGCATCCCATCTACTCTCAAATTGATAAAATATTTAAACTAGTTCCTATAGTGGTGTTGATTCCCACAGAAAAGTCAATACTATGGTATAATCCCAAAATATTTTTCTTGACCATATAAATAGACCATTTCATATTTCTTTCCAAAAAGAATACTTGTTCTATGAACAACACAAACAATAACTAGTCTCATCTTGACAAAGTCAATGTGATCATGTCATTTCCTTAGCCAACCATTACCAACACCTCATTACTGGAATGTCGAGTTCCTGTAATCAACACATTATTACCATAATTTCAGTGATTATCGGAATCCTGAATCGTTGTAGTTGACACGTTGGTACCAAAATTTTAGTTATTACTAGAATCTTGAATTCCTACAATCGACCCGTTATTACCGGAATTTTAGTTATTACCAGAATCCAAAATTCCTATAGACAAACATCTTGAAGATGCACATACTAGCAGCTGCAATACCAAAGACCTAAAATAATGCCTATTTCCACATCAGTTGTCTAGTAGTCACTTTGACATCAATGACACATCACTCATTGTCACATACACAACCATTTTGACATCAATGACAATGATATCAATGACACCAGACACTGCCACACCTGCAACCACTTTGACATCAGTGACAACACTTTATCAACAAGAGGAAGTGACTAGGGGCTATAAATACCCAAGTGATCATTCCCAACTCCATCCAAATTATCCTTGTTATCACATAGATTGTCAAGGATCAAATAAAATATTTAGTTTTATTTTGAGTCATAATTTTACCTTAGGTTATAGGTTTTAGGTCCCTTTCCCATAACATTTTTCATTTTTTTTGGCATGAATAAGTTATGATTAGTTTGGTTTTGGTTAAAATTCATTGAATCACATCTTTCAAATTTATCATTATGACCATAACATGTCACCTTCTCCATGTTGTACGCTGACCCCATCTTCTTGTCACCCACCTCGTTAAAGTGTCATAGCTAATCTGAGTTGTACATTGCCAACTCACTAGGAAAGTTCGCAATGCCTTTCAAAGTACATATTCCATTTATTATCATATTTCTCTTAAAAGGTCATGTCATTGGAGATCTCCTTGATTTCAGAGTTGAATTTTAAATAATATTCAAGGATCATTTTTATGGATGTCTTAACCATTTTCTCCAAGTTTGAAAAATATCCTCCATCTTGGCGTTGTGAACTGGTGTTACAGACAGGCGTTGTGCACTTCACTATGAACTAGATGCAAGGGATGATTTGGTGGTTAGACCACTTTCAGGCGCTCCTGAGAAGATCTAAAGACATCATCCTCCATATTTAGGCTACCTGGTACTTCATGAGCTTTACCACTTTGTTTTAAGGCCTGGAAAGGGGTTAGGAGCTTATTTTTTGTATGGCGTTGTCAACAAGTTTCCTGGCACTGCGAACTATCTCACAGATTTGTAATTAAGCTCTAGAAACTTCTACCTTTGCTCTACAACTTATTTCTCAAAACCATCAACATTATTGGGCTTGAATTACCATATATTATGATCTTTGGCCTCTGCATCACTCTTTCATACATCTTTTCCCAAACCCTAAATCTAGCATTGCGAACTTTGTGCAATCATCCAATGTTGTGAACTCCTATTCCAGTTGTTATCACGCTAAATTGCCTTGGGTATTTTTAGTTTTTTTGCAATCCTTTTTTAAGCCTTAGATTTTAAATTTTATTTAAAAATTCTCATCCCTTTAAAATTTATGATTGGTAGGACCCCTTGGATGATTAAAGTTTTTGAGTCTTAGCTCTAATTTGATCCTCAAATTGATTTTTTCGATCCTTGAACCATTTCTAGCTCATGTTTTATTTGAGTCCCCTTCATGACTTGTCCCTAGGTCGATCCCTCCCATTACTAAACTTATGTGACACACCTTCCTCCTCATGCATGGTCTCATAGGCATGCCTCCTTATCCTTGCTTACCTGTCCTATCACGTTTTGAAGTGGAAGCGTTGCCTACTCATCGGGCAGTTATGTAGCATCTATCAAGTTCATTATACCTCCACCTCGAGTCATGATTTCCATGACTGATGTCATGTCCCTTGTTTTCAGAGCCAGAAGTCGGTTAAAGATGCCTTCAAAGATCTTGCATTTATGAGCTTTGGTAATGGTTTCTAATTTTGAAAGACTCAACAATGATGCATTGCGCAAATTCATAAGCTCTGATCAGGTAACTGCATGTCAACCAAATCTGATGCTAACAAAGATTCCAGGGCCGAGGTTTTCTCAAAGTTCATCCTAAGATTGCGTTGAAGATATCAACAGGTGTCTACTGCACATGTATCCCATGTTACCTCATCTGCGTATTAATTTTCACAGGAAATTTGTGCTTGGGTTTTTGTTTTGCTAAGCTTGCACAGTAGTAAGGGATCCATATTTGCATGGTAACCTTGTTTTTGTCCTCTTCGGACCTGTAAATTTCTTTGCATGTATCTATGGTATGATCATTGTTGTTTTCTTTAGCCATTGAAGTCGCAAGCCTGTAAATAGCCTATCCTCTGTTTATGCGTTGTGCTACCCAGTGGTGCTGCTCAAACCATCTATGTTTTCCTTTCTTCCTTTCACCTTGGGGTTTGGAGTTTTCACTCAATTGCAAAGGGACAAATTCAGACTACCTCCTCACTGTTTACACTCCAGAATACATGTACAAGCCTAAGGTTTTAATTCCTAAAAATTCTAGCTTGGCTTACTAGCATCAATCTGTCCAAAAGGGTCAGCCTTATATCTGAAGCCTGATTCAAAGCCTTCCTGGTCATTACCATCCCTTAAGCTTATTAAAATCCCTCATTTTGAGCCATGGAGACTCCTCAATCAAGGAAGACACACAAAGGTGGCAAGGTGGTCAGAACATAACCAGTGGACATGCATATTTTTTATACAGATCCCATGGCAAGAGAGGCCTTTCAAATATTAGGGTGCCTCTCCTTCTGTCAGAACATGCAGAGAGGCCATCCAAAGGTAGCAAGACAGTTTGCATTACAGTTTGATGGTAAGAAAACTAAGGTTGGGGATTTGGATTTTGAAGTGACTGAAGCCTCTATCTCAGCTACAACAGGGATCCCCATTACAGGTGAAAGGCATTTCAAAGCCATGTCTTTGAGTTCAACCTATGCTAAAGATATTTTTAAATATGAATATCAAGACAATGACTTGTCCAAAAGTATGCCAAGGAGTCAATTTATTGAACAATTTGACAGATTATTGAAGATCATACAAAGATATTCTACTTGTGAAGGGAGATTCAACACATTGTAACAGTACCATATAAGGTTGTTGCTACATTTTACTGGTAAGGTTGAGATGAATGTTCCTTATTACTTGTTGAGGAATATAGGCAAGATGTTAGACAGGATACAGTCCAAATCTAAAGATGTGGATTCTATCCTTTTCCACTCTGGATTAATCAGAATGCTAGTCTCTGAGAAATTGGGTAAGAAAGAGATTCCATAGAAGAATTTTGTGGTTACCTCTCATTTCAAGTTGGATCTAGCACTATATCCTCAATCACAAAAGGAAATTCCTTTGTCACCCACCAGTACTTCTAAATCAAGGACTAGTAGGAAGAGAAACGGCAGAACCCCTTGTTCAAGTTCCAGAGATCAGCAAGCAGGTCATAGAGGCTGAGGAGGAAGTTTGTCCTTCTCCACACAGATATTTTTCACCACCTCCTCCACCAGGGTTAGAAGAGGTTCCTTCTTCTACCAAATATTCATCCAAGAAAGGGAAGAAGCTTCTCTTTCCCTCTTTTCCTTGAGCAGTTGAAATCATGGGTAAAAGGCCTTTCACTAGGTCGCCAATGCCTAAGGAGATTTTCAAAGAGAATCCTTTACCAGAAACCCCTGTTCAAAAGAAGAAGGGTAAGAGCATTGAAAATCCTATGGAGGAAAAATCAGAAACCCTTATTCAGAGGAAGAAGGGTAAAGGTAGTTCTCAACCTACTAAAAGAAAACAAGAAACCCCTATACATAAGGGTAAGGATAAAGGTACTAAAATACTTTTGGAGAGTAAAGATGAAACCTCTGAGAAAGGCATTGAGAAGCCTGTTGAAAGAAAAGATGAAACCCATGTGCTGAGAAAGAAGAATAAAATCAAAGCCACCCAGAAACATGATGAGGTCGATAAGACATTTCCCATACAGGTAGAAGAAGAGACTGAGAAAAAACCTCTTGAGACTGTGCATAACACTGCTCCTCCTGACAGTTAGACTTTCAAGAGACTTATCAGGCAGCTTAAAGATGCAAGAAAGGAAGTGGCTAAATTGAAAGAGGAAGTCATGTCTGATAGAGCCAAGATGATAGAGCTTATGGATGGCTATAGTCACACCCTTGACTTGGAAAGGTTTGCAGCAATAAGGGCCCAGCCCCTTCATAGACAGCTTAAGAATCTCTACAGGCAGAACAGAGGCTTCCAATCTCATAACAGGAATCTAAAGGAAGAGTTGAAGAATTTTCAAGAAGAGGTAGCCCAACAAAATCTACAGGTGTTGGTTGAAGTTTCCATTGAAGATGACAAACTAGAAGCTAAGGGGAGCACAGTTATACCAAACAAGCCTGGCAATGCTAAGAAGAAGAAGTCTATTGTTTCAATTGAAGATCCTCTTTCGACCAGAAAGAGTATGAGGTTAAGTGTCAAAATGGCAAAATAGTTGGTAAAGGGTAAGTCCCATTTTGAGGATGCATCTTTTTAGGAGGGTTAACCAATATTAAAATATTATCTCTGCCATCTATATAGGCTTCTAAGCGCTTAACTATTTGGGTTTTGGGTTTTTTCTAAGTGCTAGCTTCCCCATTGGTAGAAGCCACTACCTATTGTGCAATCAAGGCTCTTGATTAAAACGGTTTTGTCATCATGAAAAACCACAAATTATTCTACACATGTCCAAGGATCGGAGGCGCTGCATTTTTGTAATGCTACCCAAACCTGCACATAGACGCAATGTAAGTGGCGCTACCCAATGGTGCTACCTAATATTTCACAGAGGGAAAATAATTGTCACATGGGCACAACACAGAGGCGATACCTAATGGTGCTACCAAATATTTCACAGAGGGTAAAGGTTTGCACACAAGCGTAACACAGGGGCGCTACCTATAGGCGCTACCCAATATTGCACAAAGAGAAGAGTATGTACACATATGCAGCACATTGATGCTACCTACAGGTGCTACCTTTTCTCCTTGTAGTGTGCTACCCATATTTGCTACCCAAAGAAGCTGCCAATAAAGACCAGGGATCTAGGAGGACCAAGCTAACAAATTTTGGATAAATTGATGATAAACAAGGATGGAGAAGCAGTAGTTGGCATCCTAAAGACAACCACATGCTTTGAAAGACACATGTCAAACAAGGAGTTGCGCGGCAAAAGAGAATCAAATTAGTTTGAAATTCAATTGGATTAGTCACCAATATTTTCCTGTTTTATAGCATGGGTGGTTAGATCAAATAAATGTTTAGAGTTTTTCAAGGGAAGGAGGTCAGCTCGTACTTCCATCTATTGCCTCCCTTTTGTTGTAAATAGATAGATCATTTGCTTTAGTAGGTTTGGATGGTTGAGAAAGGCTCCCTTATACTGTAATTATTTGATGAAGTAATTGTGATCTAGTGATGTACTGGACTTAAGACTTTTTTACTAATAGAAATCAGCTTCTCTTTCAGTCTATTTTCTTTTGATGCTAAATTTTCATGCTTTAAATGATTCACATGAATGATTGTGGTGATGTTATGATGGATGTTTTATCATTATGTTATCATGATGTTTATTTAGCTTCCTTAGTTTCTCAGTTCAAGAATCTTGTGTTAAGAAACTTTCCTCCTTAGGCTTTTGTGGACCTGATGTTTACAGCAACCCCTACACGTCTCTCACTCAATTCTTCCTTCTACTCATACTTAGTCCCAAACTACTGATTGAAGTTAGCCAATACCTTAATTATTGGTGCATGCTAGCACTGTTATCTGATTTAGAACATTATCACTTGAGTCCTTTTCCATTTGACCCTTTAAACACCCTTACATTCACTTACAACTTGATGGGTATTGGGCTTGCCTTCCATGCGATATGAAGGTGACTCCTAGTGCTAACACCAGCATCCTTGCAAAGTAGCCTTTTTTGCCAATTCACCATCTATTCACATTCCTTATGAAGATAACCTCATTGTTTAAATATTTCAGCCTTACTTAGAAACATTTTCATTGTGAAAGGTCTGTGCAGAATTTTCTTATCGATTCCAGTAGTCATTTCCTCTGCTTCCCTACTCTCTGCTATGGGTAATTTTTCAGTACTATGACAAAACTTGTCTAGCTAGCACATATGGATAATCAACAGAAGAAGGTTCATAAAGGTGGATACATTGTGAGGACATAGCCCTATGATATGAAGTTATTTGTTGAGGAACCCCTGATCAGGGAGTTCTTCCAAAGAGTGGGTTGTATTAACTTATGTCAAAAAATGTAGAGAAGGCACCCAGAGGTGGCTAAAGAATTTTCACTAAACTTTGATGGAACCAAGACCAAGGTTGGGATACTAGAATTTAAGGTATCTGAGAGGACCATATCAGAAGCCAATGAGATACCTAGTACTGGGGAGAGATGGTTCAAGGCCATGACTCCGAATTCTGTCTTTTCAAGGGAATTGCTCAAACTAGAACACCAAGAATACAATTTGTCAAAGGGTGCAGACAGAAACCATATGTTAGAGGGTTTTGATAAAATGTTGAAGATAATTCAAATATACTTTACCTATGAAGGGATATTTAACATGATCTATCAATATCACATACTATTGTTTCTACACTTCACAGGGAAATATGTTATGAATCTTCCTTTTTACTTGTTCAGAAGTATTGGAAAAATGTCTGACAGGGTTTGGGCTAAGTCTAATGCAGTTGATACAAGTGTTTTTCATTCAGGACTGGTAAAGATTCTAGTAATGGAGGAATTAAGTAGGATAAACATGGAATGGGAAGAATTCATTACTTCTTCCAACTTCCATCTTAATATTGATCCTACCCCACAATGTAAGGTACAAAGCCCTCTTCAGGTTGACAAGATTGTATAGTTGGAGGTGAATAAGGAAAGGAAGAGCATCGGGTCTACTAAGAAATATAAGGAAACAAAGGAACATGTAGAAGAAGGAGGATCTTATCAATCCCCACAAAGAGAGGTTTCACCTTTCCCAACTCCCATTCCAGTGGAGACTCCTTCAAATAAATCCATAGGTCTGAGAGGGAGAAAGTTATTGTTATCTTCACCAATTGTTGTAGACAAGGTCAAGACTAGGAGCCCTATTACTAGGGAATCAGCAAAGCGAGAAAGAATTGTGGAGAAAGTTTCAGTGAGAGCCCCCATCCAGAGACAGGGAAAAATTGTACCTATCAAAGAGCCCATTGAAGTTGTAGACATAACTTGTCCTCCAAAAATCCTACCTTTAAGAGGATGAATAGACAGCTTAAACAGGCCAAGACTGAAATTTCTAAATCAAAAAGGGAGGAGTTGGTTAAAAAAAGAAGATAAGTGATCTTATGGATATGTATCGTGGAACTATTGAAAAGGCTAAGTTTATAGATAAAATATTTAGACCTCTCCATAGGAAGCTTAGAAAATTGTACAGACAGAATATAACCTACCAGAGTCATATCAGAGGGATAAAGATGGAGTTGCAACCTTTCAAAGAGGCATTGGCCAAGAAGAATTGGTATATATTAGATAAATTTTCCATCAAGAGAAGCTCCAGAGTCATAAATTGAAGGAAATGGACACTTTGAATCATACCATTTTTAACATTTTTTTGTTTTGGTATTTTTCTGATTTGAAGACAGTCATAATTGAAAATTCAGGATTTAATTGAGGATGTATTAATATCTCCTATGTTTTATACCATTGTCATATATTATTATAGCAGTTGTTGACATTTGGGACATTTTTGGGGTGTGTTTTTTATGCATTTTCAAACAAACAGAGCAGTTATAGGAGAGTTCACAGTGCCTGGCGCTGCTAACTGGATGATACAGTTTGACACTGTGAACTGCGCTACGAAGTCTTGATATGGAGGTTTTGGAGGAAAAAATGGTTTCCAAATGGGAAGATAAGTTTATGGCAGCTGCAAAAATTCACTTGAAAACTAGAGGGACACATGACCAAGGGAGATGTGCTTAGATCACACATCATCAAGCATATTTAATATGATCGAGGTTACCAGCATGTTCCTAGTTTTTAGCAGTTTGTTACTTTTTTGTTGAAAAGTTGTAGTTACTCCACCTTTAGGTGTGGGAATCCTAGGAAAGAAGGGAAATTTTAATTGTAAAGTTGTCATTGACAACCTAGGATATAAGATAGAGATTGAAAATCATTGAAGGGTTTGAAGGATTGTAATGAGACTCGTACCTTTTTTAATTTGTGAAGTTACAGAGCCATCTCTAGATTTTGTGTATCAGACTTGAGACTTTTTTATTAATAGAAATCAGTTTATTTCCCATATATTATCTCAATATTACTATGATTTTACTATCATTTGAATGATTCATTTGATTTATTGTATGTGTATTGCAATGGAGGTTTTGTTGTGATGTTGCTATGATTTTATTAGAGTTTATCTTTTGATTAAAGAAGTTCTTTTGTCAAAATACTTTCCTCAGTTGTTTGTCAGTATGTTCTGAAGTGAGTGGTAAACATATTCATTTTCTCATTAAGTCTTTTATCTATCCATTTTACTCTTCAAAACCCTGATCTAAGTTAGCCAAGACCTCATTTGTTGATACATCTATTTTGGAATTTTTTGTGATTTCCTTGTTCTGATTGAGTTTTGATCCATCTGACATCATCATAAAAACTTATCTTTAAACCTATTGATGGGTGTTGAGCTTACACTTTAACGGTCAAAGTGTGACTTCCAGTGATAACATTCTTGGTTTCATTGCCGGTGAACGGATTGAAAACATTTCCCTGGGATTGAACGACAAAGAAAATATTGATTCTAAGGGTGCATAGTGATCAGTAAATTGAAGACTGCAGTTTTCACCTGGCGACTCCATTGTTCCAGTCGTGGCTCCTAAAGGTAGACACATTAGGTCTACTCGACATTTACCTCTGGCTACACCAGAAGATGACCTGGATAAGATCATCAAGAAAAGAAAAGCTTCTCAAGAAGTATTTTCAGCTATTTTTTCAAGTACTACTGGAAACTTTCCTGATTCTACTTTAAAAACACCAGTAGTTGTATCTAGTGCTCCTCTTTTAACTTGTGTTGAAACTCCTAAAAAAATAGATCTTGGATATTTCCCTATAGAGTATTCCTCTTTTTCTCCCCAATTGAAAGAAGAAAGGTTTGAAAATTTGAAGTCCTTGCCTCACCTGATGTTGTAAAAAGAGGAATACTCTATAGTAAGTTAGTTTAGGCTTGAGATTCTAGAAGATTTTCCTACCCTAGGTTCTCCTTATCCTCACTCTTTTAAATTTGTTGTGACCAAAGAAGAAGGAACCTCAGTTTCCTTGGAAATTTCACTATCCTCTTCCAAGACTCAGCCTCTGTTTGTTAAAAATGAAACTTCCCCATCCTATAATCTTCCTTCTCCTAAGCTACCCAACATTCAGAATGTAATTGTACCAATCAAATCTCCTCCTAATTCTTATAGATTTTATAATCCCCATCTTCATAATAAAATGGAAGGTGAAAAA
This sequence comes from Picea sitchensis, assembly GCA_010110895.2. Taxonomy (NCBI): domain Eukaryota; kingdom Viridiplantae; phylum Streptophyta; class Pinopsida; order Pinales; family Pinaceae; genus Picea; species Picea sitchensis. Next base: position 97,513 of record SNQJ01S0003313.1, on the reverse strand, counting down.
CCTCCTAGAAATAGGATGGATTCCATAGTGGTTGCTAGGTATGATCCTCTTGTGCTGCCTCATCCTATGAATTCTCTCCTAGTAGGAGACTATCTTAAGTACACACCCAAGTTCATAGGAGAAGAGGACATAACTGCAAAGGAGCATCTTTCAACTTTTTATAGCTATGTTGATAATATAAACATTGAAAAATGAGGATTTATGGATGAGAGTTCTTGTACAAATCCTTGATGGTGAAGCCAGGAAATGGTTTAGGGGTTTACCTCTTGGATCAATTGTTGGGATTGAAGCCCTTTATGATGCATTTTTAATGCATTGGGGTGATAAGAAATATTTTTTGTATTATATTATAAAGTTTGGGTCACTCAAGAGAAAAGAAGGGGAATCAGTTTTAGATTTTTCCAAAGGGTTTAATAAAATGTACAATAAAATCCCTACAGAAATCAAACCTACTGAAACCTCTGCCAAAATAACTTATGCTAGTTCCTTTGATCCTGAATTTTTCCTCCTATTGAGAGAGAGAATATCTACCTCTTTATCTCATATGAAAGATGCAGCATTGGAGGTGGAATCAAATATATTGGCAGTCGATAAACTAAGAGGAAAATTAGATAGAGAGAGAAGAAAACAAAAATTTCAGGCTTCAACTTCTGATTCTTCTGGTGTCAACCCTCAGGTGGATGAATTGACAAAATTGGTTAAATCGTTGTCTACAGAGATGGAAAAAATGAAACTTGAGGGAAGACAAACTAACAGAAACACACAATATACTGGAAACAAGGGTAATTTCAGAAGACAAAATAATGCTCCTTGGATTCTTCAAAGAGATCAAAGGAATAGAGATGACCAAAAGTTCCAGACTCCTCTTCAAAATAACATGGTTGAATATGGAGAAGGTGCAGATCAAGAAATTCATTGTCTAGGTGACACCTCTACCTCCCCTCATTTAACTCAATATGCCTATGAAGAATCCATTATGAACAATCATCTAAATGAATTCATGAGTAAAGGAGAGAAAACAAAAGAAAATAAAAACAAGTACAACTTGAGGTATAAATAGAAGGAAGGAAATCCTAATACTTCCAATCAGCCTAAGAAATCATAATTTTTTTCTAAAACAGTGACTATAGCCAGTAAATAAAATGAGGAATCAAACAATCAACCTGTGACTAAGGCCCATGTTCCAGAAATAAAAGAGATCTAGAAATCTCCTTCATCCTTCATCTTTGAAAATGAAATACAGAAAATCAAGATTATTATCCCATTTTTAGAGTTGATCAAGAATGAAGAATTTAAGAGGTACCTTTCCAAAATGTTTTATCATGAGCCTACTTCACACCCAAAATACTCAGTGAATTTACAATATGAAAAACCAACAATCATATTGGGGCCCTTGGTAGAAGATAGGGATGATTCCTCTCCTCCCTTTTATACCTCATTGAATATTCATGATAAAATTATGCATAATTGTTTGATGGGCTCAGGTGCATCTCATAACCTAATGCCTAAAAATTTCATGGATGATATGGGTCTTTAAATTACCAAAACATATCATGATCTATATTCTTTTGACTCTAGGAAGGTGAAATTCCTTGGAGTGATTAAAGACCTGTTTGTTACCTTGTTTCAACTGCCCATGAAGAGTGTGGCCATGGATATTGTAGTGTTTGATGTCCCCCCTAAGTTTGGGATGTTATTTTCAAGGTCTTTGATTAAAATATTGGGGGGAACATTGTATATGGACCTCTCATATGCCATTATTCATGTGTTTGTAGGTGAGCACGGAAGGTTGTACAAAGAAGCACATCTAGCTTACATTATTAGTGATGAAGCTAATCCCACAAACCATCCTATTTATGCAGTTGAAATTGATTTGAGTTCCATTATTTTGCAGCTTACTGATGTTCCACATACACGCTTGGAAATCATAAATTAGCCTCCAACAATGTGTGAGACACATCCTCAAGTGACCCAAGTTTGGAAGATGTATTTTGATGGGGCTTCTTCTAAAGAAAGTGTTGGTGCTGGAGTGGTTTTTATTTCTTCTTCTCAAGAAGTCATATCCTTGTCTTATAAGTTGGAGTTTGAAACTAAAAATAATGTTGTAGAGTATGAGGCTCTAGTTTTGGGGCTGAGGGCAGCTAAAGACATGAAAATTGAGTAGTTGTCAGTTTTTGGGGATGCAGAATTGATTGTGCATCAGGTAAGAAATCTATATGAAGCAAAGAAATGAGGTATGGGATCTCATTGATAATTTTTTCCTAGATTTTAACACCTCTTTTGTTCCTAGACAAGAGAATGTTATGGCTGATTCTTTGGATGTTTCTGCTAGCAATTTCAAAATCCCATTACCCCCAAAACTCAAGTATGATGTAGAAGTGAAGTATAGGCCCTCTATTCCTAACAATGTCAAAAATTGGAAAGTTTTTGAGGATGATATTGAGATTAAGATATTTCTGGAAACTGTGGAAGATTTTTATGCGTTTCACATTGATCAAGATCAATATACTGAGAAAACCCTCATGTTGATATATTCCTAAACAAAATCGCAGACCACAAGATTGTCCAATTTCTTAGTAACCATATTCCCAAAGGATTGGTCCCTTTGGAGAGACTCTTTGATAGAAATGATGTGGTTGTAAAGGTTAAGGGCTCAAGTGAAGAAGCTGATGCGATAGAATGCAATTTAGCTACTAAGCAAAACCCCAAATATGTCAAGTTGTCTAGCAATCTTTCAAAGGAACAAAGTTTTGAATATGTGAAATTATTAAAGGGGCTTGTTGATGTATTTTCTTGGAAATATGACCTACAAACTTATGATACAAGTATCATTTAACACAAAATTCCTTTGAAAGATGATACCAAGCCATTTAGGAAAAAATTAAGACAGATTAATCCCATGTTGTTTCCCATTATGGAAAAGGAAGTCAAGAAATTGCTTGATGCTAAGATCATCATACCTTTGATGTACTCTAAGTGGGTGGCTAATATAGTCCATGTGAGGAAAAAGAATGGTGAAATCAAACTTTGTGTTGATTTCAGAAATCTAAACAGGAGTTCCAAGAAAGACAATTATTCCTTTCCTAGGATGGAACATATTTTGCAAAGGGTGATTGGTTCAACAAGGATGTCCATGATTGATGGCTTCTCAGGATACAATCAGATCTTTGTTTTACCTGAAGATAGAGAGAAAATAGCTTTCACTACTCCTTGGGGCACATTCATGTATGGAAAAATGCCCTTTGGTCTCATGAATGCAGGACCAACCTTCCAGTGCGCAATGGATATTTTGTTCATTGGAGAAAAGGACAAATTTTTGGTCATCTATCTAGATGACATTATAGTTTTCTCAACTTCTGATAAGGAACATTATCATCATTTGAAGAACGTTTTCTTGAAATGTAGAAAGTTTTCCTAAAATGTAGAAAGTTTGGATTGTCACTCAATTTGAAGAAGTCTTTGTTTGCTATGAAAGAGGGTAAGTTGTTAGGGCACATTGTCTCAACAGAGGGGGTAAGGATTGATCCAAGTAGAGTAGAGGCCATCAAGACTCTATATTTCCCTACGTCTAAGAAGGATATTCAGTCTTTCCTAGGTAAAATAAAAATTTTGAGAAGATTCATCTCTAATTTTGTTGAATTGGTTAAGTTTATCAAATCTATGCTAAGAAAGGGAAATGAGGTAAAATGGACTCTTGAAGCTCGGAAATAAAACAAGCATTGACTGAGGAACATGTTCTTATAATCCCTGATTATTCAAAATAATTTATGATATTTTTCATTTGCCTCAGATGACATATTGGTTGTGGTTCTTCTTCAGAAAAACATAGATGGGATGGAGCATCTTATTTCTTTCTTCATCAGGGAATTAAGGGATGAAGAGGTTAGGTATGATATTATGGAAAAGCAGGCTTATGCTTTGGTTAAATTCTTTAAAGCCTTCAAAGCCTTTAGGTTATATATTTTTCATTCCAGAATTATTGACTATGTCCCTTCAGCTTCTATGAAAGAAATCTTAATCCAGCCTGACATAGATGGAAAGAGGAGTAAGTGGATTTCCAAAATTATGTATTTTTACCTTGAAATGAAGCCTACTAAGTTGGTGAAAGGGCAAGGTTTAGCTAAGTTGTTAGCCAAATCGAACTGTAAAGCACTGAGGGTTAATTTCATGAATGCAAATTGTGTATATCGGTAGACTGATATTGCTATCAATAGCTCATAAATCAGTCCTAAATTGACCGAGTGTAATTAGTACAAGGACCTTATACATTTCTTGTAGACATTGCATCCCCCACCTGGACTTTATAATACTAAGGTGAGAGCTTTAAAACTCAAAGAAATCATATACTGCATTGTTGATCATGTTTTATATTGGAAGGATCTTGTTGGGGTTCTTCTAAGATGCTTAGACCCAGATGAGGCAAAGAAAACCATGTCTGACTTTCATAATATCCTATGTGGAGGCCATCATTTTTGGAGGACCACAACATATAAAATACTCAGAAATGGGTACTTTTGGCCTAGTCTATTCATTGATGTCTGTGCAAAGATCAGGGCCTGTGATAAATGTCAAAAATTCTCAGGCAAGAAGAAGCTAAAATCCCTACCTCTTGTTAGTCACCATTAAATTTTTATTATGTGAAATCAATATTTCAGGATCTAGCGAGACGCTAAATCGGTTTGGAAAGCCTGATAAACTAGGAGAGGGGATAAATATGTCAGGAAAGAGCTAAATTCAGCAGGAGATCCAAGCTGATTGGGCTCGACGCATCGCAGATTGTGAGTTCTTAAGATCAATGGTCGAGGATGATTTCAGAGGGATAAGTTGCATGGGGGTTAATTTTGGAGAGCAGGCCCGAAATTTAAACCACGATTTTATTTTGGGGTTACGTGGCATCACCAGGTGCATTTCGGGGTGAAAATAGGGTTGCCTCAAACCACTTTCTCACACCCCTAAAATTTGGAAAAGTATAAAAGGGCATTTTGTCATTTATTTTATTATTATTTCGGACAATGGACTGTTTAAACCTTGGCGCGACCACCGTCTTTCACCTGCATCTCAACAGTACACCAAATGCACATCATTGCTGCATGTTTCCGGGTATTTTTCATCACAACCATGGATCCCATCATAACCTCAATAACAGAACAAGATCTCGTGGTTAATGAAGAATCCCTAATTGACCGAGATTCAGATGTTTTTTATATTGAAATCAATATTGCTCCTATCTATGTTTCTAGGAGAAACCTGTCCATAAAGTAGGAATATGTATACCATTCCTTGAATTAGTCCAGGCCACCATAGTCCCTTATGTTGTCGAAATTTATTTCTCGTTTCCTGAATTTATAGGTTAGTGCGTCGAATAGTATTCCTATGAAGAAAGAGTTGTTGTGAATAAACGAGGGTCTAAGGTCATATGTAGGGTAGAGAGTCTGTCAATTCAAGAGTCCCTCAGTATACCAGAGTTTGTTTCCACAATTTTTTAACCTTTCAATGAAGATAAGATGATTAGGGTATATAGAGCATGTCCATCAGAGGTCTGAGATCTATTTTTACAGAAAATTATCAAACCTGAACATTTTTCAGAAGGTTTGTCTTTGTCGATGAATGTAAATATAATGATTATCAAATTCCAATGGGTATGCTCCCTGTTGAGTCAATTTTTAGGTCTAGACAATGAAAAATATGTGGTTGAAGTCATGCCTTGTTTCCTTTTAACCTTTTTTAAGTCAGAGTCTGGTATGTCAGTCTGTATCAGTTTTGATCAATTCCTAGCTGATAATATCCATAAATAGCTAGTGAATTTTTTCTCTCTAAGACATTTCAGATACTACACCTATATGTTGAGAATTTTCCTAGAAACCAACAAGAGAGAATTTCCTGAAGCAGAATTTGTGTCAACTGAATGTAAAATTATTACATCACTTATTTTCATCAACAAAGTCATGTCCAGATTTTATATTTTGATCTTCAATACCAGCCTACCTAGAGTTTTGGATGGCATGAGGAGCTATCTACATCCAAATCCAGAGAACAGAGTGGGGGATTGGGTACTCTTCATGCACTCAATACTAATATGGGTTTATGGTTTTCATGAATCCCCTTACCTATTTCCCATTTTTATGACTCCTAGAATATTTTCCCTTGAATTCATCAGGCAGAGAATTATATCTGAGATAGAGAAATTCCTGAAGTTGCAAAAATCCTCGAACCTCAAGTTCCCTTTTATCATTGGCCCCTTCATTATCAAAGCCAGATCATGTTTATCTCAAGTTCAGGAAAATCTCAAAGAGTTTGGTTTTGCACAACTATAGGGAAGAAGGTATGATCCACATCAAATCATATCCAAGAGAAGATTGATGAACAAACAAGTACCTTTTGAGCATGAACAGGTTGAGGGTTTTGATAAGATGGAAAATCTAGAAGCATGTGTTGATATGGAAGAAAACTTTCAACCAATTCAAACACAGCAAGTGGAGGAAACACTACAACAAAGTCAAACACAACAAGCTTCTCAGAAACTGATAGTAAAAGTTCCTAAGATAAATGTTTATAGCAAGAGAAGCAGTTCATAGGCCATGGGAATCAGTGATCAGGAGACTGCTCCTAAGAAGATGAAAGTTTCACAGCTAGCACATATTGTGGATTTATAAGAAGAAGAGGTTAGAGAACAAGTAAATACAAATATGGTGGAAAGTAGTACAGTCACTGTAGTAGTTGAAAAGGAAAATAAACTCCAGTGTGAAGGTAGCTCAAGAACCTTTAGCGGCAAGAAATATAACTTTGATAAAACATCTGAGGAGGTTTATCAATCTAAAGAAGATTTGGAAAAACAATATGTTGAGAAAGGTAATATAGCTCTAGGTGAGATGAGGGATTTAGTCCCTGAAGTGGAAAATATTTTTCAGCATAAATATTCTCTATTCACAGTAAGAGATGTTGAAAAGAGGACCTTTAACATTGCAGTTGCAGATGAATACAAAGTCTATGAGATAAAGATAAGATATGACAACATAAGTGATATGTTGACGATTAAAAAACATCAACGAAGTTTTTCTCGCAAAGTGTTGCTAAAATCCTATTATCATAAAAAAAAAAAAAATACTAGTAGGTGGGATCCCCTTAAACTATTGAAGATCAGGTCTGCCCATTTTTTATGTTATGATGATGTGTGACACAACTTACATGGTTGATGAGATATTTTTGTTATTGGTCATGATTTGAGCTTATGAAGTGTTGATTCCCTATGTTACTACAGCCTATGTTATTCATTAATATCATTGGTATTTGTTCTTATCGCACCTGCACAACAAACATGTTAGTGAAATTAAATGAAGGGTGGTTTTGAGAAAGGAAAAAATATTATAACAAATGCAAAGAAAAGGGATCCAATTCTGCAATACTACATGTGAACAATTGGCAGGAAATGAGAAACAATTACAAAAGGGAAAAATTTAAAGCTATCCAATAAACTATACTACATGCATGAAAGACTTAACGATTATTGTTAAATCCTAGCTAGCAAGTAAATGGTTATGCAATTACGATTGAGTTATATCGTTGATACGCATATGGTATGAAATGTTGGTGGTGCATTTGGAAAGGTAATAGTGTTATTGGTTATGCGAATTGTTGAATTATATGGAACTTGGGGATTATGTTATGGCATAAGTTAGAAAGGTGATATGTCCACGTTGTTGGTTTTAATGGGTGATGGTCTCGATACATGGGTTGATTGATGGTGTTAATTAAGAACTTGTTGGCATGTACTGATGAATTAATGCATTGTGGGTGGAGGTGATGTGCATTTACTGCACGTCATATTTGCCCCTCCTATTAGCCACCACCCTAGTCAGGCTATTGTTTGATCTTGTTGCTGTGGTTATGCTTTGAATTCTTAGCAGAGAGGAATCGCTCGGCCAGCTCTCGTTTTAAGGAATTCGATTACAAGTATGTCATTTTTGGCCATTTGTGACTCTGCTCTGGTTATGAAATGATTACTTGCTCAGATGTATTGGTTTTTTTTTTCCTAAGTGTTGCAACTGTGTGAAATTGTGTTCTTGGAATGAAGAGTGGATGGTTCTTCCTATAATAATATTGAATTCCTGGAAGTTATTTGTCATCCTAGGTGGTAGCTCTATGTTATCCTTGTTGGTTTAGTTGGAGGGTTTTTGTTTGGTCTTGAGTGGATGGCTATCTTCACGCATTTGTCACTAAATATAGTCTTTGGCTTGTATGGGTCTAATGGTTGAAGGCATTCTGCGTCACTATGTTTTTTTCATTTGGGCATTGGTTGGTTTCACCACTAAGGGTCACGAAATGGGTTTCCCTATTCTTACTCGGCCCTGTATTCACCTCTGTGTTGTGGTTGTTTGATCGAAGAGCATGAGGGTTATACCTCGCATGCGTTAAATAACATTGTCATGCCAAAATTAGAGCATCACCTTCTGTTATGGCCCCTGACATGGAATTGTTACCTATCCACGAACGAATCATGGCTCTCTCTCTGTGTATACCATTGGCCTCGAAGTTTTCACCATTACAAGTGACTTTTCTCTCCCTGTGTTGGCTACAGAACAAACCTTAGCCCTCCATTCTGAAGATTGATAGAGAAGACCAACCCTTAGCCTCCAGTCTAAAGTTTTTACTGTCATGCCTGTCAATTTTACTATGGGTTATTGTGGTTTGAATGGATTGTTGATTAATTCAAATACAGACTCGCCCAGTTGGTCGTGTGACAGTCATGTTGGTTGGTATATATTCATTGACTCTGTTATAACAGTGGTAAAACCTACATTTCCAATTGCACTTTCAAAGTACACAATCACTCTCCTTATGTTAATAACTCAGTATTGTTAACGGAGAGGTTCGTTTCTCTGATTCAAATCGATGTGTGGGTATGCATTGTTGTCACAGCTTGTTAGTTCAATTGATTTTACAACAGTGAAAAAATTGGTTGGTTGGTACACAGTCACTGGTAATTTTTCACTAAGGATTGTTTGGATGTTTAGCTAGCATTGGTTACAAGTGCTTGACGTTGCTCACGCATGTTGCGTTGTGTGTATGGATTTTTTCACAATGAAATAATGGTCATGGTAACTATGGTTTTCTTTGGGTCCAAATGATTATAGAACCAGATGACTGTAGAAACTATATCCATTGTATCCTTATGAGTGTTCGATTGTATAAGCCTGAGTTTGCATAGCATAGTTGATTACAGTTGGACTAAATCGAAGTAATATTGTGTTATTAATGACTCATCATGATGGATTGAGTTATTATTATGACTGTGTGTTTGATTTTTTTAAATGGACATATTGCATCGTAGTGTTTTGGTGACTGTGCACTGTGTATAACATGGATAGCTTGGAATTCACAGAGTTTTAAGCATATTTATTTGTTGAAATCGATCATTTGTTAAGAAAGGCATGTTGTTGAGACCTCGTCGTGTTGGATGGATGGCCCAACTTTTTAAGTCACATTGAATTGTTTTTTTTTAAGTGGCGGAATTTCATTGCCTGTGTGAATTACCCTGTGCATAGCTTGTGTCTAAATGGTGGTTGTTGGTTGTTGGTTGTATGTTTAAATATCAATTTGGATTTTGCAATTTAATCTAGATTATTGGGTTTACTTCCTATATATATGTTTAATGAATATCAGTGTATTTAAATGACAGGCCCGATTGCAGTAATAGTGTGACTTCATGGTTAATTTTGGAAACATGAATTTGAGTATATTTGTTTATTCAAGTAATGTATGGGTAGTGGTTGATTTTGATGGTTAACAGAGTAGAATGGTTACTGTTTGGAAATTGTTATAAGATGCAAAGAAAGGAACAAAATCCTCTTTACAGATTGTGTGGAATGCATACTATCTTGTGGTGGCACTATGTTGGATATTTCATTATGAACAGTGAACTAGTTAAATGCACAGAAATTGCTATTTGGTCAAAATGATTGATGGTTGATGCATCACTTTTTCGCAAAATGTTTTATGGATCACTTAATTAATTTCATGAACAGTAATCGTCTTTATTCCCTTCCATTATTTCATTTTTCTCTAATTACAAACCCCATCACCTCCCATATTCATTTTTCCACTCCTTGTTCTGAGATTAATTATAGCCAAGAGAATTTCGATGTTAAAGAAGTTGAAAGTGGCAGTGTCTTGTGTGGATTACAGTGATGTTTTATTGGTTTTATTTGCAGTTGATTGTTGTTGTCATTGAGCAGTAACCATGTTCTTTTCTCCCTCATTTCATCATGTTTCTCTCAATACAAACCCCTCACATATCCTAGAACCCTTTTCACCCCCTGCTCATCGATTAACAGTAAAACAATTTGTATGGATTGGATTACATGAGTCTGATACATTGTTGAGTCAAATCTATTTCATATTTTTAAGAGTTGTCATGTATGGTTATTTAAAAGACGATTTTCTAATCAATCATGCATGCAGGATGAGTTTTTTTAGTCAAGGCATCCATGGCCGAAGAAACAGAGGTAGAGGTAACTGGAACCGAGTCCCAAGAAGGCTCAGGTTTTCCACACATCTTGACATTGATTCACAAGATCTCAGCCAATTTTTTCATACTAGATTTTTTAATTGGATTGGACAGGGAATAGTCCAACCTAGGTCTGAAATGCCTCCTTTCCAAGCCCCACAAGCCCCCGGTATCCCTGTACCTCCTCATGTCTCATTGCAACCCGAGGTCTCGGAAAATGATGGATGGCAAGAGATTGTCCACCCGGCAGTCTCCCAACGTCGTGGCTGGCCCAACTTGTCCTTGTATGTTCCTCTGCCTATTAACCCCATTGTCCAAGCTTCCCCTAACCACTCGCCAGTGCAATCCTCTCATGCTAGCAAGAAATTGAAAATAGAGGACCATCGTGCCCTTGATAAAGGAAAATCCATCGTTGCCCCTTCCTCACCCTCCAATGGCTCTGATAAATCAGTGTCTTCCCGGATGAATTTGTGGGATGATTGTTCCCACGTGATCAGTGATATTAGGCCTAAAGGCTCTGCACAGCCAAAGGAAAATTCATGAAAATCAAGAGGTGACAACATCAATCAAGGAAGGGTTTCATCAGAGACTAGGAAATATGGATTTTGAGTTTTATTTTATCTATTGTTTTATGACAGTTGGCTTCAGGGATCTTTGGACAGCATGTTTTATTTTGGATATATGCGTATTATTTTTGAAATAATTTCAATTTTCATAAGCTAAAATTGCCAAAAGTGAATATGTTGATGGGAGGCACAAGGAGGTGTGTTTTTATTAACTAATGGTTATGTTATGATTGTTATAATTGTTATGAGCTAAAGGGAGTCACAAGGGGTCCCACCTACTAGCTACTATTTATTTATGACCCTTATTTTAATTATTACTCTTCCCCCTAACTAAAGTTAGTTGATTCTTTTAATTAACTTAACTAATGAGTCGGTTCAACTACTTCAACTAATTCTAATTTGTTAAAAGCAAAAGGGTGGGGAGGAATAATAGGAGGATAGAAGCTTAATCATACTAAGGTTTTCTCTTTGAGTTTATGTTGAGACAGTTCAGTTTTCATTCATTCATTGATTCATCACAAGCCTAATTCTCTTTTATGATAGTAGGGTCTTATTGTAGACAACAATATTCAGGGCTGAATCACATCATTCAAACACTTGTTTTTCAGAGGTGTTGATATATCTTTGATATTCTGTGTAGACTTGTCTATTTGTGAATTATTTTTCATGACTGACAAAGGATATTGTGCAGAGTCGAGTTGGAAGCAATATGTGGCAAGCTGATCCATCTTTTAGAGTTCATTTTTGGTTTTCTATCAGAGGTCCTTTTGTATGTTCCATCGGGGATGTCTAAGTTTGACTTTGGTCCAAAATTTCTACATGATATTTTGTAAAGAAAATGACTCTTTGGTGAATTTGAATGAAATAAAGGATTGCTTTATGTCTCATTTGTCTTGATTATCATCTTGGTGACTTTTCTTCTATCTTTACATTTATTTCAGCAACTGATATGTTCAGAAAATTACATAAAAATTGAATTTCCAGCAAGCTTTTTGTTGATAAAAGATTAGCCTAAGCACTTGTAATTAATACTTGTGAGTTAGGATATTATTTATGTTGGCTATAAACATAGGGTGATATTCCTTTATATTTTTCTCTAGCTAGGTAGAATCTGAAAATGCTTGAGTAAGATCATTTCATATATTTTTCTCAACATGCTCCAGACAAGGTCAAATTCCATAAGCATGCCAATGATATGTTGTATTCTGATTACTTGAGCTTAAGCTTGAAGAATTCAAATATATCATCTTATGCAATGAAATTGGAAGGAAAGTTGAGGCAGGAAAAGGCATCCAGCAGAGCTTGGCAGACTCAGGTCAAGAGGTTGGAATCTGAAGTCCCCCGAGGATTGAAATCCTCATTGGATGAGAATGACAAATTAATTCAAAGTTTGAAGAGGAAATTGAAAATGTCTTCTACAGAGCATCCACAAACAGCAAAATTGGTTACTCTAGAATAGGAAAAGGAAACACTTCGTCAAGTAACATTGGACTACAAGGCTAGGGTGTTGCAACTAGAATAAGAAAAGGTGAAATGGTCACAATAATAGACATAATTTCTAAACAAGGTTGTAGTTTTATCTCCTGCTGCAGAAGTTGGGTCAAACACTGAAGGACTTGTCCAGGCTATGTCACAAGTTAGCTTGAAAGAAGGAGAAATCAAAGGGCTAAAAGGAAGCATAGAGAAATTGAAGCAGGAAATGCAGGCAAAGGATGAAAGGATAGCTCAATTTCAAAAGTAAAATGGAGTCTTGCAAGAAATAATAGACAAATTGAAGATGAGGTTAAGAGGAAAAGGCTTGTTGCAGGGGGCCAAGCATATCATTTGGGAATCTATAGTTGTTGAAGCTTCCAAGTTCAAAGTATATTTGAATTCCATTAATGATAAAGACAGTATATCCATCACAGCCAAAAGCAGATGCACTATTTTGAATGAAACTTTAGCAAAGAAACCATCAGAATGGGCCCAAAATGCCATAAATATACTCAAATCCATTCCTACTACATACCTTCAGACTATTAGGGTTAAATACAGAACTACATTGATTATCTAGTCTAAGAGGGTTATTGATAAACATAACATGTTGAAATCAGTCCAAACCAAGGCAACACATATGGAATAGGGTGTAAAGGAGTTCAAGGATTTGTTCGAAGAATTGTTTATCAAAGAACTTCCACCATTTTGGGATGGAAAGGGAAATTTGTATGATCAGGAAAAGTACAATCCTCATTTGACTCAGTGCAGAATGGATCATTCCAAGTTCGAAACCTTGGAGGAAAATCTAAAAGGAGCTACATTAGTTGAGCATATGATTACAGACTTTGAAATTATGAATCAGTTCCAGTCATGTCATATGCTTCCTGCATTGACTTGTAGATTTTGTGTTAAGCCCTAATATTGGATCATTACCCCTTAATTGGGGCATATTATATTAGTAGTGTTATTTTATTTATGTCGTCTTTAGGCCATTAGTTGTAATTATACCTCCTAGTCTCCTATATATACC
>SNQJ01S0003313.1:48730-66856 GCA_010110895.2 Picea sitchensis | reverse complement strand
AAGCTCCAACTGTGTTACATCTCATCTTTTATGAGCACCAACTCATAGAGGCTACAACCTCTGATTGCCAACACCAACTGGCTGAGAGCACCAACTCCCACAGAATCCCAGCACCCAATGGGTGGAAGCACCAACTTCCTTTTTCCTTCAGCACCAACTGAGTGAAGGCACCAACCTTCAGATTCTACAAGCACCCACTTGCAGAGAAAGAGACATACATCTCCATAGCACCACCCTACCACCCTTATTTGCCAAAATAAATATTGGTTAAATCAACTGGTTCATTCTTATATAGCTTGCTTACCCTTTCAGCTGATCTATTCTGCGTTCTTCACTGTCTTTGATCTGCTGCTCTGCTTCACTGTTCTATGAAGCCCATTCTCAGTTGCTTCCCTGTCCTCTGCTTTGTTTCCTTTCCTCACCTTCAGATCTCTCTCTCCATCTCCTTTCAACCACACTTCTATCTTGGTTCCAGCGCATTATATTGTTTTTCCACATGCATAGGTTTTCCTTTCTTTTCTCAACTCCAACTGCAATTTTCCTTTCTTTCATTCTTTCTTCTGCTTTTCGCATGCCAGCATTCTCCCTGATTTTCTAAACTGGCTCTTTGCATGCCTCCTCTACGCATGCCACATCTTGCAATGGTGTGTTCTTCCTGTCTTAACTGCCAGTCTAATTTTAGACTGAAAGTTATTCCACCGTCCAGAGTGATTAGAGAAACCCAACTGGCAAAAACTTCCATACTTGTCAAAGCAGATGAAGGACCCCCGCAAAACCCTGGATTTAGCAATGTTAAGCTCCGTTGATTTTTCATTATAGCCATTTGATGTTGGCCACACCAATCGCGTTGTGAATAGCATTATTCGAGCTTTTCTTAACCAAAACGATTGGTAACCCAAGTGCATTGTGAATGGCATTATTCGTGTGTTTCTTAAAGAAAACGATTTGCAACTGCTGCTGCTAGTCATGGTCGTGGCTGAGGCGTGCATTTTTATCAGCAACGATCCCCATGGGCGAAGGCTGGATTGGAAGCCTCTGTTTTTGTTTCAATGGGGACGCTTCAATCGATTTTGAGCTTTCCTTCAAACGTTTATTGCTCAAATGGGTTCATTCCCTCCTTTTTCCTGAATAACCTAACGCGATGGGCACTTGGATAACCTAACGTAATGGGGGCTCCTCTTGTAGAGAAATTTGCGGAGTGGAACCTAATCTTAACATCCCCACGTGGATAACCTCTGACATCATCTAGCTTGTGATCCATAACCAAACGATTGCCATCAATGACAACCTTGATAGTCTGTGTTATCTCTGCTATAGCCATATTTCCAACAGCTTCAATCAAGATCATCATGCTCTAGTGGATGTCTTCTTAGTTCCCTAAAGTCTAAGTTTGAGGAAATGGACTAGAGTGTCTCTTTAATGTTTAGTAGTGAGTTCAAGGTAGGTGAGGAGACAATATCCCTTGTTTTTTTCAAAGTGATAGGACCTAGGATCCTCCATGTGTCAGATAGACATCTTTGGGTTTGGATTCCATACCTATAATTATCATGAAATAAATCATAAACATAATAATGAGATCATCACATAAACAAACTGAAATTACTCATTAAATAATTTGCAAAAAAACATAATTTATATTAAGAATGGTCAAAATATAAATTTATAGATACAAGGGTGATAAAAAAGAGTGTTATTGATGGGTGATATATATGCACTAAAAACCCTCAATTAAATTGTCAACCCGGGGTAAGTAAACTTAGAGTTGTAGCAAAATATATGCCAAAGGTAGAAGGGTTGGTAGTAGTATAGTCTAACTAAGGAAGGCAGCTATCTAAGGGCTAATCTATTCAAGAAAAACTATCTAATGAGAAAACCCTACAAAGCAACTTGTAACTATGTAACCTAAGTACTTTTGGGCCAAGGATCGGTGGATAGTTCTAAGAAAGCAAGTAAAAACCCTATGTAAAGCAAACTAGTTCATAACAATAAGCAAAAGTAACTATTAAGCATAACAATAAGAAAATAACCAAAACAAACTATTTTAACTTGCCAACCTACATTCAATGAGAAACTACCCTATGAAAGCAAATAAATAAACAAGCAAGCAACTATTCTACTAAAGCAAGAAAACAAGAACAACTAGCTAACCTATTAAAACAAGTAAAAAAAACAACTAACTAACCTATTAAAGCAAGTAAACAAAACAACTAACTAACCTATTAAGGCAAGTAAGCAACTAACTACTCTAAGATAAATTCTACTGCAAGTAATCTAATAAAAACTTCTCAATGAATAGTTATCTAACCTAAGAGGCAAGTGGACTATGTTCTTAATTCAAACTTCAAAACTATTTCTAATTCATGAAAGGAAATCTTTTTAATTTAGAGCAAGAAAGAACTAACAACTAACCTTTAATCTTTGATAAGAAAACTATTCTCTAACCTATCAAAGCAAAAGACTATATATCCTACAGTAGCAATAAAACTATCTTCTAAGCTATGAAAGCAAGAAACTATATTTTCTGATCTATGAAAGCAGGAAACTAGATCTTTTAACCTATGAAAGCAATAAAACTATCCTTTAACCTATGAAAACAGGAAAACTATCTTTTAACCTATGAAAACTCAAATATAGTGTTGTTGGTTGTGTGAATGTCTCCAGTGTCGTATGATATCTCGATGGCACTTGACAACAAAGGATAATTCAAGTGGTATAAGTTCAATACTAATCTCAATAGCAAAGTCAAAGGTGTGGATTAAACAATCTAATGAGAATCCAGCCATTACGGAAACAATATTAATTACCCTGCATATTCATGAGTTAACCATCAACAATATAACGAGATCATAATTATACTTCTACACTATGTAAGCAAAATTCATAAGTAGATTCAATCATTAACTAAGAATTTTAATTGCAATTTAATTCTAAGAAAGAAAAATATATAAAATGAAACTATGTTATACCTATTTTAACAATTCAAAATACGATAAGGAAAATGCTTGAAAACAGAATTAAAACATGACATATAAAAATTAAACTAATGCATGTATTGACTAACAATTGGTTAAGCAAATTCTACAATAAAAAGACTGAAATTAACCCTATCCATCCACCAACTACTTGTTAAAGAAAACCCAAATTAAAACTATGTTCTACTCTATTTAAAACTTTGTTTTAAATTTGATTATAAATTCATAAATACAAAACATAATATAATATCTAATTGTACATGGGGTTGGTCTTGGAATTTGCAAATTCGTTCCTAACTACAAGATCAATGCATGCTAACACAATCTATCATACTAACCTGCAAAAGAGAATCAAAGCAATTAAACCATAACAGCAAACTAATTAACACAATGATAATGCATGTACAGGAAATAAAGAGAACTAAATTATAAAATGCATAAACAACATAAAGAATAGTTACCAGACTGTTGGTGGGCCCCTCGGCAAGTCGTGGTCACTTCCTAAAAGCACACCATGAACTCAACAAGTTGACTTCACCATTAAAACACAGAAACACAGTTTTATATAACTTTGGAAATGGAAAATGACAAAAATAAGAGAGAGTCACGTTTTTCTCCAATACTCTACGTCTATTGCTTCTTAAGCTATTGTCTGACCATCCTAGTGGTAATTATAAGTTTACATACCAAGTGGTCAACCACAGGAGGGTCGAACCACTTCTAAATTCGGAAATTTACATTAAATGATGCCCTAACTGTTGAAACGATGAGAGCCAATAATCGCCTTGTTGAACAACCAAAACTGAGTTGTCGGGAGTTCAGTAGCTGGAGGGGGAAAGCATGAAAAAAACCCATGTTCTCGATTCTCCCACAATTTTCCGCCAATACCATAACCGCCAAGTCACCTTTCGTTTTTGTGCAAGACGTGGTGTTGGACGCAGTGTCGGATCGGGTATCGGATCGAGTGTTGGAAGGAGTGTCGGACTGAGTGCGGAAGTATAAACATGGTGTGTTTTTTCCCTGTAACACTTGAAAAATGTGAATTAGATCTTTGGAATCATAAAACGTGGTGAATTATGCTCAATATTGACATCAAACACAAATCATACGTACCTAGTGTAGATCATACCGTTTTAGCATAAAATTCTTCAAAAATATCCTTCAAAACATGAAAAACACATATGTACATTCGGGAAAAAGTATCTAATAACTGTCATAAATTGATCATATCTTAGGTCCAATATTACCCCCACACTTACGATTTTGCAGGTCCCACTGCAAACAAAAAAACGTTACCCCTCGTGACTAGGCTTGTTGAGTAGGATTAGCTCTAGAAGCTTCTCCTTGTTTCTATGAAGACTTTGCCTTGTGCCTCTTATGTTGCTTCAACTGTGCTCTGAGGCTGTGGTCTGATTTGGTCATCTCATCAACCAACCGTTGAAGGGATTTAACCTTTGCTTGAAGGACTGCATTATCATGATGAAGGTTTGTGTCTATTGTCTTCCTTTCTTCCAACTGTTGGAGAAGCTGATGGTTTTATTTTTGTAGCTTCTCAATGGTTGGGGCAGAATCGGTGATCTCTAAGGAAGGCTTAGATCCTTTGAGGGATGTGGACAATATATCAGTTTTAGGATCTAGAGTAGGCATGGGTGAAGTAGAAGTGATGGGGGATTGGTAAGGAGAGGTAGGCTCTGATTTTTTCTTTCTTAGTGGCTCTAATCCATCCGCAGAAAATTCCTTAAGTCTCTTATAAGGTCTCTCAATATCAGAGGACACTTGGATAGGATCTGAAGAAGGCAGGGGTTTTGCATAAGGTTTTGTTTTTGTGCTCTGGGTACTCTTTTGAAAGAGTCCTTTACCAAATCGATTGGCTCCCATCCTATTTGTGGGAATGATGGGAAATTCTTGTTGGATCACTTCTTGGATATTTGTAGGTGTGGGATCAATAGAGATTGAAGGCATTGGGGGGTTAACAATAGGCTTATTTTGGTATTTTCTCTTGATCTTTGTACCCAAGGAGGAAGTCGGGATATCAACAAGATTTTTTTGTTGTTCCAGCAAAGAGAGGGTTTGTGCAAGAGGGTTTGGAGTTCTTGGAGAGTGAGGCTTGGATGGAGAGATATTTTTTAGGCTAAGTGGCTTTTTGTCGGTCCTAATTGTCAAGTGAGGGTTTGCAAATCGATAGATAAAGGCATCCCAAGTTTTCCCCTATTTCTCTAGTTCAGCTAGAACAAGGAGTTTGATCAAGCCATGGTGAAAGAGACTGTTGTGGGGGTTAGTCACATTCTTCCTCACTTGAGAGGACATCTTCTCCAAGCTTTTTAGAAAATAGAAGGGGAAGTTCAAAGGTTTGTTGAACAGAAAATGAGCCAGCAATCTAAAATGACAAGCTTTGAAAGTGGAGTATGTACCTTCATAGTTAATCAACCTTGTGATGATGATGAGGGGGCTGATCAATTCCACCTTTATCCACTCCCTAGAATATCATTTTTCTCCTAAAATTCTCTCAAATTTGGGCTTTAAAACCCTGTTATAACTTGAGCGCGGCAATTGGTGGTTTTTGAACCATTTATCTCCCATTATTGGGAGCTTTGTAGCTACAGCAATGGACTCTTCTGAGACTTCAAAGGTAAGAGACCCTACATGTGTTGTCTTCCCATCGAAACCGAGGGAGAATTGCATGGAGAGACCATCATCGTGGCCCTGCAAGGTAGACAAAATGGCCCCCAGCCTACACGCAAAAACACCTCTCTGCATTGTGATAATTTGGGAATGGCAAGGAGATCTGCATAGGAAGAGGGTTCGTACCTCCTAGGCATTGTAGTAGAGGCTAAATTCACCAAGCAAGGGTGCGAACAGGAAAAGATATGGCATGAATTGGGCATGGTTTGAGAGTTGTTTGAATAGGGGGAGAGATGGCAGAGGTTGGGCGCGATTTCTTAACGCAAGATAGAGAAAATGGCAAGGGAAAATGGAGATAATGGTTGCCCAGCCCGATTTTGAATGTGCCTATAGTGGAGTAGGTTGCACACATGTGCACACGGGCTACCATGTGTGGAAAATTTGAATTCGACGGCTCATTTTTGGGGGCAATGTAATGATGCGTAGTTAGATCAATGTCCAAGTCTTTTGACTTGGACATTTGATCATGAACATATAAATCATCTTCAATCAATTGCCTGCAACCAATTCAATTGAATGTAATTGAGTTCTGGTTACCTACAATCTAGGACAGTTATTGGTGTATAATTCATATGGGACTTCATTCGTCACCTCATACGGAATTTCATATGGCACTTCATATGGTACCTCTATGTTAAGTACATTTACACTTCTTATAATGCATAGCCTGCAAATTTGAAGTGTTTTTGACAATCACAGTGGTAAATGAGCAGAGGCAGAATGTTCCCTTGTTGATGATTTTTCCATCATGCTCACTCAATCCTCTTGCATATTACATATAATGTCAAACCTACAATGAACAGGTTATGGAAAGCATAAAGCATGTATTGTCAATCCTACAATGCACGGATTGTAATGAAAGATAAACCGATAAAGAGTGGTCTGTTAAGTATATGTTCAGTAATTTATAGCACACGAGAGTTTAGCATTTTAAACATAACATGACTATTAATGTAATAACCGGTATCATAGAAATAATACAAAAAATCTTGCAAAGATTCATTTCTCTAGGCAACAATCATTTGTCAGCTCATGAACCCCTCCCCCACACCTAAGTATTGTGACACCTCACAATCAAAAGTATAGGAAACCAGTCAGCATCCCCCAATAGCCAAAGATTTATAGTATGTCAAGTGTAGAAATAAATTTCACAGAATGGTCTAACGAGACGGTTACAATATGGCCCCACCTATAGGATAAGAGATCCTATATACAAATAAGAAGAGATAGGCAAGAGAGTTTCAAGATAGTCTTAGAGTTATTTCCCAATGGAAAGTGTATGATATTCATTAACCCTATCTTAACCATACATCCTTCATGTCATATTTGTCTGCAAGTAATGTCGTACATCAGGACAAGATTAAATTTATTATTTATTTTTGTCATATTGCCATCCTCACTAGGTAGAATGCCCCGCTGCCAGCAATCCTGTTCAGTACTCCGGCGGGTTTACCTAGTCATACCACAGGTCGGTACCTACTGCCAGTAGACTTGTTCAGTATCCCGGCAGGTTAGCCTCTTACCCCCTCAAAGACTGGCCCTCCATATTTTAATATTTTAGTATAAGATTGTTTTATGCAAGAAGATGGGGGAACATCTCTGAAACAAATTTTTCTTTCTTTTTTTCAATTGGGATAGTATTTATGTTAGAGGATGACTTTTCGTTATATTACTTAGTGATTTTCCCGATGTAAGGGGTACTTAAGAGGATGTGGCCTATCTAAAGATATGATATAATCAAGTTATTTAGTGTGTAGTGGATGGTACCATTGAGAAAGAACAAAAAGGTATCTCTAGGCTCAACTTACTTTATTCCTTTGTAGTTATTGTGATGTTTCCATGACTAACCGCTAATTAGACCTCCTTGTTACTCTTTCATAAAGACACTTGACTCACTTACTCAGGTTTCTTGGAAACATTGTACGAGAGACCTCTAGGCTTGATAGTTATGGTATCACTTCCTTATACAATGGTGAAGAGTTTCAAGAGAAACTACTTTAGAATTCTTAAAAATGAGAATTCTTGCAAAAATATGGCTAATTACAGTAAGTCAATATTCATTTGATGCTTTAGCAGACACAAAATTCAAGTGTAACAATTTTTGAAGAAAGATCCTTGAAACTGTGTACTCCTAGTGAAATAAATACTTACGGAAATCTCTAGAATTGCCTTATTAACAAAATTCAAAAAATATTTACATATATATAGTACGAAATTCAGAAAAAATTTCAAGAACAAGGGGGGACTTCCCCATCTACTAAGGCCAATGCTTTGTCAGTTGACATGACATGCAGAAAATCCTCTCTGGAAATGAGCTTATGATAAAATTTAAGTCGGTGTCCATTTACCACAAAGGAGACTTGTCCATCGTCAATTGTTTTAATTTTTATAGCTCCATTGTCATATACAGTGTCTACCTCGTAAGGGCCCAACCACCAGGTGGTGAGTTTGCCTTTGAAGGTTTTGAATCAGGAATCAAACAACAGAGCCCAATCACCAGGTTGGAAGTGTTTCATCTTAATAAACTTGTCATGCCACTTGCTCCTCTATTTTTGGACTAATATTGTCTGTTGGATGGAATCTTTCCTGATTTCATCCAACTCTTTCAATTGTAGGGCTCGTTTCTTCTGAGCCTCATCCAGGTTCAATCCTAATTCTGCAAAAATACAGAAGGTCCTTACTTGGAATTCTATTGGTAGAAGTGCTTGTTTCCCATACACTAGCTCATAAGGGGTATGCCCAGCGGTATTTCTCCAGGTGGTACGGTATGCCCACAAAGCCTTTGGGAGCCTATCAGCCCAGTCTCAGTGATGTAACTGAACAGTATTAGTCAATATGGCTTCCAAAACTTTGTTTGTAGATTCTACCTGACCATTGGCTTGCGGGTAGTATGGAGAATATTTACAATGTTTAATCCCATATCTCTTTGTTAGCTCTTTCATCAGCTTGGAAGTGAATTGAGTGCCTTGGTCGGTAAGAATTTCATGAGGGACAAAGAAGTGGGTAAAGATGTATATATAGATGAATTCGACAACAAACTTCTTTGTAACCCTGAAAAGGGATTTTGCCTCTACCCATTTGGTGACATAGTCCGTTCAAACCAAAATATAGTTCTTCCTATGAGACATGGGTGAAATTGGTCCTACAAAATTGAGGGCCCATTTTTCGAAGGGTTCTATCATAACTTGGGCACGCAAAGGAATTTCTTTATCTGACATAGGTCTTCCTATCCTTTGGCAACTATCACAACTTCTCACATACTTCACAGCATCTTTGAAAATGTTAGGCCAATAGTAACCTGAATGTAACACCTTATATGATGTACGTTTGTCAGAAAAATGGCCACCACATGGTCCATCATGATAGCTTCGTAGTATCTCACGTACCTTATCCTCTCGGACACATCTAGGAATAATCAAATCAGGACCTGTGTGAAAAAGTTCATGAACAACCCAAGAGTAATTACCACTCTATGTAATAATTTTCCGCTTTTCATGAGGTGACAAATGAGATGGTAACTTCCTAGTGGCCAAATAGTTTTCCATATCCACAAACCATGGGGTATTGATAGAGAGGGAAAAAATATGCTCATCTGGAAAAAATTCATCTACAGGGATATCATCATCCTCATTTTTTATTTGGGAAAGAAAATCAGCTACTACATTATCCTTTCCAGATCGTTCAAGCATAGTGATATTAAATTCTTGCAATAATAAAATCCACCTGGTCACTCGGCCATTAGTTATGGGTTTATTCATGAGAAATCTAATGGCGGAATGATCGGTATGTAAAAATACTTCATAACCTGTAATGTAATGACGAAACTTGTTAATATCATGAAAAACTGCCAAGAATTCTTTCTCGGTAACTGTATAGTTTAACTCGGCAGGGGACAAGTTCTTGCTCACAAAATAAATGGCATAGGACTGATGGTCCTCTTTCTTCCCTAATACTCCTCCTATTGCGATGTTGGAGGCATCAGTGGATATATGAAATGGGAGAGTCAAATTGGGCCCTCTAAGAACTAGTGCCACAGACAGATTAGCTTTCAGGATTTCAAAGGCAGTTTGACACTGCTTAGTCCAAACAAAATCAACATATTTTATTAGTAATCCAAACATAGGTGCAGCAATATTTGTAAAGTTTTCAATAAACCGTCGGTAGTATCCGACATGTCCAAGAAAGCTTCTCACCTATTTTTGAGTCTTGGGAGGTGGAATTCTAACGATGACCTCAATCTTTGTAGGATCGACTTTTATCCCTTCAGATGAAACATAATGTCCTAGAACCACTCCTTCAATTAACAATGTTTTGCATTTTTCATGACTTAGAGGTAGGTTCATTTCTTGGCATCTGATGAGGACTTTTTCTAAGTTGTCTAAGGCTTCTTGGTAAGTGTTACCATAGACTGTGAAGTCATCCATGTAGACCTCCACACAATCATGAATAAGATCGACAAATATCCCTAATACTGCTAGTTGAAATGTGGAAGGATCATTACACAATCCAAATGGTAAGACCCTATAGGCATAGGTGCCCCAAGGACAAGTAAAGGTAGTCTTGTCCTGGTCCTCGGGTGCTATAAGAATCTGATTGTACCCATTGTACCCATCTAGAAAGGAAAAATACTTCTTTCCAGACAAGGTATCTAGAACTTGGTCAATGAAAGGGAGAGGAAAGTAGTCTTTCAGAGTGGCTTCGTTGAGTTCCTGGAAATCAACACAAATTCTCCATTTCTCGGTCAATTTCTTTGGAACCACTACAAGTGGGTATACCCACTTACTTTCGGAGATGGGATAGATAAATCCGACATTTAACAACTTTTGGATCTCCTCCTTGACTATGTCTTTGAGTGTTGGGTGCATCCTTCTCTGGGGTTGCCTAATCGGTGTTACTTCCCCCTGGGTATATATGTGATGGATGCATGTGTCGGGGTTTATACCCTTCATGTCAGTGTATTCCTAGGAAAATTCTCTTGATTGTTCTTTAAGGATATCTACTAATTGTTTATGTTGGTCTGTATCTGGCCCAGAGTTTATATGTAAAAATTTCCCTGGACTAATCTCGTAGGGCATAGTGTAAGACATGGTAGACTCATATATCTCGAAAATAAAAGATGTCAAAGACAAAATGGATGGGTCTAATTGTTCTTGAAATTATTCCCCAAACATGTATTCAAATTAGGGAAAAGACTGTGGAAAATCCACACATGTGATAGCAGAAATAAATTGGTTTAGCACATTTTCTGTTGTGTGTTCCTGAAGTGC
Organism: Picea sitchensis; assembly: GCA_010110895.2. NCBI lineage: Eukaryota > Viridiplantae > Streptophyta > Pinopsida > Pinales > Pinaceae > Picea > Picea sitchensis. The sequence goes on along the minus strand of SNQJ01S0003313.1, from coordinate 55,935 downwards.
CCATGCATGGTCACTTGGCAATATGGGTTCTTCCCAGTCCTCGTTCTCATATGGACATTCAAGCCACCATAGATTCTCCATAATAGGTTGAGTTGGAGGGTAAATGGTGAGCTTCTAGATAGAGAGACCATTTGAGATGGTCATTTCCCCTTCTCTATAGCCAATAAATGCATTGGATGTGGCTAGCCAAGGTCTTCCCAAAATGACGGGATTCCCTTTGGCAGGATATTTTGAGTGAATGACAATAAAATCTACAGGATACTCCCATGAGGCTAAAGTAACCATGAAATCATCTAAAATTCCTTCATAGGTGTAACCCTAGTCTTATCTACTAATTCCAAAATGGTTGGGTAGGTCGAATAAGAGAACGTAATTGTAATTTATCCAAGGTAGTGGTATTCATAACATTGATGGTTTCCCCTAGGTCTATGAGGTCTCCATTGGAAACACCTCATTAGTGGTTATGGTCACTACGGGGTTTCCTAGGGTCCCATATTTTGCTAGTTTTGGGTACGCTCTACGATATGTGAAAAATCCTCCTATCAAAGTGTATTGTGGGGGTCCTTTTATACGGCTTCTTACACCAATCATTTGACTACTTATTGTATATTGGATAATGGCTTGAAGCAGGGGAATATTCACACAAATATCTTTCAATTCATTCAAAATGTCACATTCAGGTTGATTGGTAGGTTTCTCAATTACTGTCGATCTATATAAGGAGGGGACTTCATAGTTTGTGAAGGTTCATTATAAGGAGGGACCTTCATAATTTGTAAAGGTTCATTTTGGGGAAGCTTGGGTTCTTGATTCTTCGGGATAATAACATCTTCCCACCTAGTTTCATCTGTGGGTTGTTTGGTGGTTTCTTCTTCTTCTTCCTGGATGACTACTGAAGGTCTCTACCTCTCCAGAACTTTTTCGGGTCTTAGTTGAATTTCTTGTAATGGAACAAGAGTAATAACATATGTCGGGAAGGCCTGCATCTCAACATTGTGAAGAGGTTGAGGGGGATTATTATTGGGATTCGGCACTGGTTGTGCTGGTAATAGTGTTGGTCTTGGGGAGCTTGCATTTTGATATTGTAGCGGTTGTTGTTGTGGAATAGGAGGTAAATGTGGTGGAACAAAACCTAGCAGAAGTTGTGGAGTGTTCGGTGGGAACTGAGGATAATGATGATTTGACATAGGGATAGGTGGAGCTTGAGGGTTTCATTGGTTATGTCCTCCTCTCCATCCTTGAAACCAGGTATGTTAGTACTGAGTAGACTAGTTTTGCCAACCTGGTGAGTTCCACTATTGTTGTTGTTGATAATAGGGTGGAACTTGAGATTGTATATCCGGGTATGTGGGTTGGTTCCTAGGTTTCCATGGCCTCCTAGGTTCATAAGAAGACTCCCCGAGATCTCCACTCCTACAGATGGTTAATAAACCAGGCAATGATGGACATTTTTCAATCACATGGTCTTCTATACATAAGCCACAAACTGAAATGTTATCTAATGGGAATTCCCTTGAGGAATAACTTCTCCTGCATCTTGAGCAATATATGCTCATTGTTGCATTTTCCTCCTCTTGTTTCTTTTCTATTTTTAAGGTTTCCAACTGGGAACCTATTGTGATTAACATGTCAGTCTTAAATTTTTCTAAAAGTTTCCCTATCTCTGCTCTCGTGATACCACCTGAACTAATAGGTTTTAAGCTTCTATTGTAAGGGTCCCGAACATTCTTTCATGTTTTGGATATACTCCTTGAGTAATTTTTACACATTTCACATAATTTGGAAAATGGTTTATGGGAGATGTCACCTGATGCCATCAGGTTAATCATCTCTAGATATTCTTCTGAAATTCCCTTAAGGAAAAGTTCCCTAATTGCATCCTCTGGGAGGTTATGGTATTTTGACCTTTGGGAGATATAACCAAATCTTTCCATATAATCTTTGAGGGTCTCGTCTTCTAACTATTGGATTTTAAAGATGTCATTACGAGACTCTTTGGTCTTGCAGTAGTCTTGGTACTTCTTAATAAAGATGTATTTCATGGCTTCCCAAGACCTAATATTGGATTCTCCCAACCCCATGAACCATCTTAGTGCAGAGTCTTTGAGGGTGGCAGGAAAGAGTTTTAATTTCTAGGCATCTTACACGTAGTTGTAGCTCCTACACAAGATTTTAAATTCAAATAGGAAGGTGTCTGGATCTTCACTATTTTTACCATAAAAGGTAGGCAGTGTTGAGAGAGGAATACTCTTCATGTTGACATTTGGAGTGGTGTCTAAAATCGGAAACCCGAAGGTAGTTTTGATTTGGTTTCCAGTTTCTTCTTCCTCCCTGTGTCTTACATTGTTATGGTCCTCCTGATCATCCATATTGGATTGGTTTCCAAAAAGAGAGTACCTAAGTGGTTTTATATTTGAAGAGAACAAGGCTTCTCTTTGATGGAAAAGTCTTTCTATGGATTGGATGTCTAGGACTCTACTCAAGTCGGTCGAGACTATTAGTGCCAAAGTTTCTGTGTCAGTTTGAGAGATAATTACATTGGCTGAACTACCAAACAAAATATTCACATGTTCAGGGTCTATGATATCCTCAAAATTAGGATCTCCTGGTGGTGGTGTAAAAGCAAAGGTCGTATTGTTTGTTTCTATGGAAGGCTCGAGTGGTCTTTCCTCCTGTCACAATATAATTGATGCTTCAATTTCTTGTTCTATAGTGCCCCCTATGTTAGTATCTTCAGAGACTACCTTAGTTATTTGAGTTGAGATAGCTCTTGTTTTTCAGTATTGGTCTGTATATTTTATAAGTGGAACATTCCTTCCCCCAAAAAGGTCAGAAGTAACCTTGGTTGAAAGGTCTGATTTAGATATAATGTATCTACCTTTTGGATCTCTAGGTCTATTAGTGAAAGAAAGCAAAAACAAAAGAAAAAGCTACCATTTGGTTTCTAGGTCTATTCATGAAAGTAAAAAAAAACAAAAATAAAAACTATCATTGGGTTTGGGGGAGCCTGCAATAGCAGATGCGTAGGTTCTTACCTCTCGTCTTAAAGTCCCCCCGCCACCAATCTAATGCTAAGGTATAGAAATGATATATTTCCTAACTATTCCATACCTTGAGACAACTCCTCGGCAGCAACGCCAAAAATGATGGGTGTTATATATGCACTAAAAACCCTCAATTAAATTATCAACCCAGGGTAAGTAAACTTAGATTTGTAGCAAATTATATGCCAAAGGTAGAAGAGTTGGTATTAGTGTATTCTAACTAAGGAAGGCAGCTATCTAAGGGCTAATCTATTCAAGAAAAACTATATAATGAGAAAACCCTACTAAGAAACTTGAAACTATGTAACCTAAGTACTTTTGGGCCAAGGATCGATGGATAGTTCTAAGAAATCAAGTAAAAACCCTATGTAAAGAAAACTAGTTCATAACAATAAGAAAAAGCAACTATTAAGCATAACAACAAGAAAATAACCAAAGCAAACTACTTTAACTTGCCAACCTACATTCAATGAGAAACTACCCTATGAAAGCAAATAAATAAACAAACAAGCAACTATTCTACTAAAGAAAGAAAACAAGAACAACTAGCTAACCTATTAAAACAAGTAAACAAAAAAACTAACTAACCTATTAAAGCAAGTAAACAAAACAACTAACTAACCTATTAAAGCAAGTAAGCAACTAACTACTCTAAGATAACTTCTACTACAAGTTATCTAATAAACAATTCTCATTGAACAGCTATCTAGCCTAAGAGGCAAGTGGACTATATTCTTAATTCAAACTTCAAAACTATTTCTAATTCATGAAGGGAAAACTATTTAATTGAGAGCAAGAAAGAACTAACAACTAACCTTTAATCTATGATAAGCAAATTGTTCTCTAACCTATCAAAGCAAAAGACTATCTATCCTATAGCAGCAATAAAACTATCTTATAAGATATGAAAGCAAGAAACTATATCTTCTGATCTATGAAAGCAGGAAACTAGATCTTTTAACCTATGAAAGGAAGAAAACTATCCTTTAACCTATGAAAACAGGAAAACTATCTTTTAACCTATGAAAACTCAAATATAGTGTTGGTGGTTGTGCGAATGTCTCCAGTCTCGTATGATATCTCGATGGCACTTGACAACAAAGGATAATTCAAGTGGTATAAGTTCAATACTGATCTCAATAGCAAAGTGAAAGGTGTGGGTTAAACAATCTAATGAGAATTTAGCCATTACGGAAACAATATTAATTACCCTGCATATTCATGAGTTAACCATCAACAATATAACGAGATCATAATTATACTTCTACACTATGTAAGCAAAATTCATAAGTAGATTCAATCATTAACTAAGAATTGTAATTGCAATTTAGTTCTAAGAAAGAAAAATATATAAAATGAAACTATGCTATACCTATTTTAACAATTCAAAATACTTTAAGGAAAATGCTTGAAAACAGAATTAAAACATGACATATAAAAAGTAAACTAATGCATGTATTGACTAACAACTGGTTAAGAAAATTCTACAATAAAAAGACTGAAATTAACCCTATCCATCCACCAAATCCTTGTTAAAGAAAACCCAAATTAAAACTTTGTTCTACTCTATTTAAAACTTTGTTTTAAATTTGATTCTAAAATCATAAATACAAAACATAATATAATATCTAATTGTACATGGGGTTAGTCTTGGAATTTGCAAATCCGTTCCTAACTACAAGATCAATGCATGCTAACACAATCTGTCATACTAACCTGCAAAAGAGAATCAAAGCAATTAAATTATAACAGCAAACTAATTAACACGATGATAATGCATGTACAAGAAATAAACAGAACAACTAAATTATAAAATGCATAAACAACATAAAGAATAGTTACCAGACTATTGGTGGGCCCCTAAGCAAGTCGTGGTCACTTCCTAAAATCACACCACGAACTCAACAAGTCGACTTCACCATTAAAACGCAGAAACACAGTTTTATATAACTTCGGCAATGGAAAATGACAAAAATAAGAGAGAGTCACGTTTTTCTCCAATACACTATGTCTATTGCTTCTTAAGCTATTGTCTGACCATCCTAGTGGTATTTATAAGTTTACAAACCAAGTGGTCGACCACAGGAGGGTCGAACCACTTCTAAATTCATCAATTTACATTAAATGATGCCCTAACTGCTGAAACGGAGCGAGCCAATAATTTCCCTATTGAACAACCAAAAATGAGTTGTCGGGAGTTCAGTAGCTGGAGGGGGAAAGCATGAAAAAAACCCACATTCCTGATTCTCCCATCACTGGACGCCAATACCATAACCGCCAAGTCACCCTCCGTTTTTATGCAAGACGTGGTGTTGGACGTAGTGTCGGATCGGGTACCGGATCAAGTGTTGGAAGGAGTGTCGGACTGAGTGTCGGAAGTAGAAACATGGTGCGTTTTTTCCCTATAACACCAGAAAAACATGAATTAGATCTTTGGAATCATAAAACGTGATGAATTATACTCAATATTGACATCAAACACGAATCATACACACCTAGTGTAGATCATATTGTTTTAGCATAAAATTCTTCAAAAGGCTCCTTCAAAACATGAAAAACACATATGTACATTCGGAAAAAAGTGTCTAATAACTGTCATAAATTGATCATATATTTGGGTTTGGATTCCATACCTATAATTATCATGAAAATAAAGCATAAACATAATAATAAAATCATCACATAAACAAACTCAAATTGCTCATTAAATAATTTGCAAGAAAGCATAATTTATATTAAGAATGGTCAAAATATAATTTTATAGATACAAGGGTGATATAAAAGAGTGTTGTTGATGGGCCTTATGATATACATTATGGAGGCCCATCATTACTCCCTAGCTAAATGTCTTTCAGATCCATGTGCAACAAAAAATATTGATATGTTCTATATGAACTATTGTTGTTGCTCGTTGCATCGTTGTGTAATGTCCCATGCTATGTATATAGTTACTCCCCTGTATTTATAGTATCCCATGATCCTTTTAAATTTAACCCATTATTTCTTCTCTGTGTCCCTATCCAAAAAATTTAGTGGTGAAGGTTGTAGGAGAGGGGGATTAAACCTTAATCCAATCCAATTTACCTTTAGTTTCCTCATTGTTTCTTTGTATAAGGGATTACTAAAGATTGCATCCTGCATAGAATTAGGAGAGTGTGGATCCCTAATTTGGAGGCCATGAGGTAAGTACTTCCACCTTCTATCGCAATCCTGGGATTCCTATTCTCCCTGAAGTATCAAAGTGTCTTCAAGGTGTGGCATGGCTTCTATTTGTTTATCTTCCCATATTGAGACCACATCCTTATCTGTATAAAGGGTGGCATGTATATCCAAGACATCCTTAGGCTTGGGAAATTCATCCCTAACTTATAGAGGGATATGGAGCTCCTCTTCTTTATACCATTGTATCTCATCTGATCCGATCTCCTCATGTTGTTGATTAAGGTTGGTTGTCATTGATGTCAACCCTTGAAGAAATCCATGTAGCACAAAGGTTGGGTAATGGACCCAAGATTGTTTGATGTAAATATGACTCATTATTGTCTTGTCATGTTTTATAATAAGTGGAAATGGATGAAATCCAAAGTGGTCCCCTTATGGTGAAATCCCTCACGAGAAGACTCTTTGCGGATTGAATTATCCTAAAAGTATGGTTAGAGAACCCATGCTTATTTGTGGAATAATGAGATGAACGCCAGTGAATTTTTCAATGAAACTATCCTAGATGGATAGTTCTTGTCATGCCATTTTTGGTGGTATGTGGAATGTCACATAACTCCTCACGGTTAGAGAGTTATGGCCATGAGAAGTTGGAGAACCCAGGTTTGGGTAATGGACACAAGTTTGTTTGATGGATAACGATATGATTTTTTATATATTTTTAGGTAATACTATTCTATATGGATAGTACCTATCATTCCATTTCTGGTGGTATGTGGAACGTCACATAACTCCTCACAGTTTGAGAGTTATGGCCTTACGAAGTTGGAGGACCCTCATATGTCATCTAGAAGCCCCCAAAGGTCAAAGTAGTCAAAGTGGTTTAAGAGATTTTAAAAGGTAAATAATAAAGTGAAGTGATGAGTGTACTATAATTCAAAGTGAATACAAAATAAATTAATTCAATAATAAATTTAATGGAGAAATTATAAGTGGGTTAAC
>SNQJ01S0003313.1:14038-44957 GCA_010110895.2 Picea sitchensis | reverse complement strand
AATGCTAGTCTCTTGTTGTTAAAGTTAAGGAAGGTTTGCAGGTATGTGATCATATACACTAGGTCTATTACAGAGTTACAAATCATATTTGGATGATGAAATTGATGAGGGATTTTGGTTGAGGTACAAGTTGGGTACATGGTCGAGACAAGTAGTTCATGAGTGTGCACATACATGAGGTGTATAGTTGATGATGTTGGTACATATTGATGAGTCATAGTTGATGAGTACTTGACACATTATTGGTACATACTTGGTACATGGTTGGTTGCACTTGTTTATGATACATGTTAATTACAGATTGTTTGCTACAGGTTGGTGCATGGTTAATGCACTTGTTTATGGTACAGGTTGATGCATGGTTCAGGTTTATTGGTACATGTTTACAGCGGTATATCTCACAGTGATAGTGTGACAGTGGTTCCATCATTCTACTTCTACTTCAGGGCGGTTGGACGGGCCAAGGACAGGTGGTTGTAGCCACCTTCTGGTTGTAGTCGGAGAACATAGGGGGTTGTAGCCTCCTTCTGGTTGTAGCCAGAGAATTGGGGAGTTGGAGCTTCCCTCGGGTTGTAACATGAGAAACTAGGGGGTTGGAGCCTTATTCTAGTTGCAACTAGAAAACAAAGGAATTTGGTGCTTCCAATGAATGTAATTCTTCAAGACATATAAGATAAAGCGTTCTGTGGTTTTCTCCCAATTTGGGTTTCCACGTAAAACACTGGTGTACTGTGTATGTGTGTGATTGTTCATTTCTTATTGCTCATTATTGGATAATAATTCTACATTGATATAACACTTGGATTATTTGGAGAAAAAGGATTATGATTACGCTATTATTGATTCACCTCCCCTCTCGGTAATCTAACACATGTCTCAACCAAGATGTGAAAGAAATTGTTTGGACATCCTCTACATATGGATTGGGACTCTATATGTAGGGGTGACAGAGAGAAAGGTTATCTAAATAGAATTCACACAGTTTATATCTCTCTTCTATGTTACTATCCTGATAAACTTCTACAAATGCCTTAGGAGTCTCAATGTAGGAATCAACCTATTGAGCTAAGCTTGTTATCTTAAATGTGTACCATTGTTCCTTAATGAACAATGTGTAGACTCAAGTTGACTACGTACAATTCAACATCTCTTGAGATAATTGAGCCATACTTCTCAAGGATTCCCCTATGACCTATATTTTATCATTCTTAACAGCTAGCCCCCTCTTGGTTTCTTTTATTTCCTTCTTTAGTGTTTGGTTTTTATGACCCAAGGGGGGAATATATAGGGTTAAATGTATATGATATGACCCCAAGGGGCGGAATGTATGAGGATAAATGTACATTTAATGTGTAAATTTAATGTAATAGGTTCATCATAATTGGAAATGGGCCTCATATGTATGTGTGAATAGGTATATCTAGAGATCATGTATTCATTATTGAGGGAAGTGAATTGTGATGTATGAATGTATTTGGTTATGTGGAGGAGGTTCTCCTATTATTTAAAGAGTCATTGTGTAAATCATCTCTATTATCTATATTGGAGTTTTTCTCCATGCTCACATTGTTTTACATGGTGTGCTTTTGTTCTATTATTATATTTTAAGCATTTAATTCATTACATTTGGTATCAGAGCATTGATCCTAGGGTTTTTCTTCTTCAATAAATTCATCTTAGAATTTTCATTGTAACTTTTTGTATATAATGCTTCAGATAGATAAAATTGGAGTTTACTTAGAAGACATATTAAGGTACTTGTGGTAAAAATTTCATCTTATGGGTCATCACACTTTCGAAGATATACCCTATGGATGATAGGGTTTGTTGACTCGTCCTATAACTAGTCTCGAACATGTGTTCTAGGTAACACAGTTATACATTTTTCATAGAGGATCCAAATTCAGTGAGACCAATTGAATTTTAAATAGTAAATTACATAGTATTTATGGTACAAATTTCAAAATTGGTTATTTAATATTGGACACATGGCATTATGTACAAGTTTTCTCTCTCAGAAAGGCCAAAAATCAGCAAGGTTTGGGAAAATTACCATAACTTTCACTTGGAACGTCCAATTTTGTCGATATGTGTGGCATTGTAGAGAAGAAATTTCATAGTAATATAGGCCAAAATTTCATAGTCATAGGGACTAAAATTTCAGAAATACATCAGAACGAAGGTCAACCAGAAGGACAGACTCCAAATCAAGGTTTCAAAGGTATGTTCACTTAAAACTATCATAAATTTTGATTGGGATGTCTAATTGAGTTGATTAAAAATACATTGGAAAGAGAAAACATAAAATATTGTATTGGAATAAGGATTATAACTATTGTAGATCATTATCCTGAATATACTAAGGTTGGAAGTTGATGATTGTGGTTAGACCTCACTTAATAATCAATGGAAATACCCATATTTACAGAAGATAAAGATAAACATGAAATCAATCCTATGGAATGGTTGAGGTTGATGAAGGAATATGATAGGAATCCTTTAACAAAAAGAATTTATTTTTTTGGTTAAGCTTTAAAGTGGTGGAAGAGTATCAATGAGGATACTAGATGGAACCTCAAATGGGAAGAATTTGAAAAACTCTTCTCAAATAAGAAATGTATATAATTCAATATGAGTTAAAGAACAAAAAGAAGATATCAAGAAGAAGGGTGATAAGATATCTAAGATATGATACCTTAGTGAAACACTCATTAAGGAGGTTCAAAAATTAAAACAAGGAAATAGTAGCAAAGGGAAGTGGGAAAAGGATGAGTCGGAGGAAGAATTAAAAAACAAAGATGAAGAAATAGGTAGATTAAAAAACCATAATAAAAAAAACTATTGGATGAGTTCAAGATACTGAAAGAATAAAATAAGCATGGTTAAATCATGAAAAACAGGGATCTAGGATGAAGAGAATACCAAAATACTTTAAGGGGATATTTACAAGAAGGTTTAGGAATCCCTAAATATTGATGAGGTAAAATAAAAAAATGCAAGCCAAAATTGAAGAAGGACATCAAAATTTGATAAATGGGGTGACATTGCAACTTCAAAAGGAGAAAGAAGACAAGATTCAAGAAGGCCGCCAAAAGATACTTGAAGAAGTTGAACTTCATCTAGAGGATGTACATGCCAAATATGATGGTATTATCTCCAAGGATAAAGTAATCAAAGACCAATAAAAGAGGATAGAGGAATCCATTGTCTCTGAAAAGAAGATAGATGAAATGTTTGTGCATAGAAAAGGAAAACCATCAAATGTGAAACTGTATTGACACCCTTATTACTAGAAAAGATGTCAAGGAAGACAAGAAGGTTGATATCAACATTATCAAGGAAGAAGATGGAATAATTATCAATTTTCATGGAACAATGCATCACAAAAACATATTTCAACCATATATTATCATAGACAAACATCTATTACAAATTGGGGAAGCTTCAACAACAATATTGTTGGAGAAATTTATATTTTTGACACACTAGTTCAGTGGAAGTTAATTGACTAGTTCTATTTTAGAATTTATATTTAGACCATCACTATTATGCATGCATGCATTCCTAAGGAAATCAAATTGCTTGACGGATTTTCTTAATTATGTAATGTTATTCCCTATATATGAGTGTATTCCACTCATTAATTGTATCATATTGATCATCATTGTATCAAGCATTCATTCATTCATTGTATCAAGCATTCATTCAGTCATTGATCATCTCATTGGAGTAGTGTGAATATATTTTCTAATTCTTCCATATTGAATCTATCTTCCTTTCTTGATAAGATTTATTTGTACTTACTTTATCTAGATCCCATGTGTAGGTTTCGATGAAACATTGACATGGTATCAAAGATAAGTTGCTTGGAGCAAGCCATACAAGCCAGAGAATAAGGAAAATCGGAGTTTCGATGAGCAGAATCCGTGTAAAAGACAAAGAGAGTTCTCCAAAAATATTAACCTTCTGAGGAAACGACCCATATGAGAAGTAAACCAACCCATTATTCAAGTGGTTTTTCAACCATTTGGTGAAATTCCTCACCCTTTGCTCAGAAAGGAAGTTGGAAGATCACCTCCTGAAAATGATACGAATTTTCCATTTAAAGTGACCTTTCTGTAGTGATTTCTCCCAAAATGTTAACTTTCTAAGAAAATAGATTGTGTGAGAAGTAAATTGACCTATTCTGCAAGTGGGTTTTAAACCATTTGGAAAAATGTCTAATTGTTTTCTCATAAAGGAAGTCGGAAGACGCCTCCTGAAACTGATATGAATTTTTCATTTGGTGTGCCCTTTCTACAATGATTTCTCAATTGTTTCACTTGCAAATTGAGAGTAAAATCTTATGGGTTTCTCATACTCAGTTGGGAGAGAATCATTGTAATAGAGGAAAAATATGAATTTATATTGACCCTTCAAAGTCTGAATCTAAAACTTGTCAAAGAAGTTAGCAAACTTCGAGGTGAACAAGAGAGATCCAATATTTGTCTTCAAAACATGTGTACCTATTTTTCTAGGGATTCTGGACTCATTGGGAATATAATGGAGGATCAAGAAGCTCAATTTGATACTTGGACCACCCACAATAATGAGATAGAGTAGAAATTCACTCTTCTCAATGAGAATTTTTTGGCTAATTTAAAAGAGAAGGAAGATATTATTGCTTGTTTGCAGAAAGATCTGTAATAGTCTCTTGCTTCTAATGTTGTTTTTTCATTGCTAAGTACTATTGAACTTCCTTCACCAAATTTTGAGTTTCACATTCATCGTTTTGGCTCAAAATTGATGCATAATATGGTATACATTGGTGGTGGCCTTGGTAAGAATGGACATGGGATTGTACATCCAATTCAGCCTATGATGAGACCAGTAAAAGCTAGCATTGGTTTTGTTGGGACTTCATTTCCAGTAAAAATTTGTCTCGATATTTCAGCCATTAATACTCAATTTGTTCAATCACAAGATCCCATCACACAATATGACTCTTCTATTGTTGAGTTGCAGCAGCTTCCACCTACATCTCTTATTGATACAGCTTCAGAGATTTCATAGCCAGATTCGACACCAGCTTCATCATTAGAGTTTCCATTATCAAACTCTTCAGCACTAGCATTAGAATGTTTTGCAGCAGCAGAATCTTCAACAACAACTACAGATTCTACATCCTCCACATATTTACATCCTCGACATCATGATTGGAGAAAACATTGTATTCCTTTCATGTATCCTCAACCTTTTTTCAATTCCTCTTCTTTCAACTCATTGATGAAGAAGCGTATACAAAAACATCTTGGTAAGGTACCAACTCCAAGGATTATTTGTGGTTGGCTTGATGATTGGTCATGGCATCATTTGAGAAACGTTTTTAGGACATCTTATAAATTTGTTTCATCCACAATACATGGGAACCATTCTAATTTCTCTTGACTTGACTGATTATGTCGCCTTTATAGTTCCATTCACCATTATTTTGATTACTTTTATGGTGTTTGCTTCTATGTTTTGGAAGCACTCTAACTGGCCCAACCATATTGGTGTAAGCTAGCACCATAATTTTTGGAGAGATATGATTGTTGTCAACTAGTATCAGCTACAACATTTCAGCTTCAGCACACTCATTGAAGCAGATTATGATATGTCATCATCAAATCATGCTTCATTGACTTGTCATTTTTTCTTGGTTTTGGAGACTGTCTACCTGCCACATGGTGGATCTCATCTATTCTTTTCTTCTTTTGATGCATTATCTTTTGAGGGGGGGGTTTGTACCGATGTGGTTTTCCATATTTCCTCATTTGTATTCAGTGTTCATTAGTTGCGTTGTACATGAGTACCTAATATGGTCGAGTTGTCGGGACTCATTTTTACTCCATAGTGATGTTCAGAGGGGGTGTTGGAGAAATTTCTATTTTCGACACACTATTTCAGTGGGATTTAACTAACTAGTTCTATTTTATAATTTCTATTTATACCATCAATATTATGCATACATGCATTCCTAAGGAAATATAACTGCTTGATTTATTTTCTTAATTATGGACTGTCATGCCCTATATATGAGTGTATTCCACTCATTCATTGTATCATATTGATCATCATTGTATCAATAATTCATTCATTGATCAGCTCATTGGAGTAGTGTGAATATATTTTCTCATTCTTCCATATTGAATCTCTCTTCCTTTCTTGATAATATGTGTTTGTACTTGTTTTAACTAGATCTCATGTACAGGTTTCGATGAAACATTGAAAAATACATGGAATCAAGGAAAATAAAATTATGCAACTAGCCACCAAGGATTACAACTGAAAATAATTTATTTTGGATGGATGGATCATCATCAATTGAAAGAAGAAAGAGCGAACATAAGAAAATCATATTACTTGGTTTTGTCACATGTGAATCCTTTAATTGGAAATATTTGAGGACAAAGCTTTTTGGAGGGTTCTATGTTATGAGCCAAGAGGGGAATATATAATGTTAAATGTATATGATATGACCCCAAGGGGGGGAATATATGCGGCTAAATGTATATGTAATGTGTAAATATATATGTAATAGGTTTGGTCTAATAGTAAAGGGGCCTCATGTGTAGCTGTGAATAGGTATATATAGAGATCGTGTATTCATTATTGAAGGAGGTGAATTGTAATGTATGAATGTATTTGGTTATGTGGAGGAGGTTCTATTATTATTTAAGGAGTTATTGTGTAAATCATCTCTATTATCTATATTGGAATTTTTCTCCATGCTCACATTGATGCACATGGTGTCTACTTTTGTTTTGTTATGATATTTTAAGCATTTGATTCATTACATTGGATCAGAATGATTTAGCACCAGATGCTCATGAAGAGTTGGTTGAGGACATATTTTTGCAGAAGCATTCCACAACTACAATAAAGTGACAACATGACCTTTGGCAGGTTGGGTTGAAAGGACAACTTCCAGGTAAATCAAAGTGGTACTCTAGGGAGAAGGTATAAGGAAAATTTCCTCACCTCATTCAGTAAATATTTTGGGGACCAAAATCCTCCCTAAAATGGAAGGTATGATCCATATTGGATCATTATATTATTTTTCATATATATAGATGTTTTCATAGTAGAAAAGGTTGGAGGAATTAGCTTGCAGGATTATTTTAGTGGCAGGTCCCAGTTTGGAAAATTGGGGTTTAGAACCTTCTGAAGCCATTTTTAGGTATCAAATGCATTTTTGGGAGTTCAAAATTTCCTAAGATATATAGGACCCCGTGAAACTATTCTATAGATTGACACCTTTCCAACTATGCAAAAATTGTGTCAATCGGAGCTCGTATGCAAAAGTTATGTGTCTCACAAGTTGACCTACCATGTTGACCACCATGGTACAAGAGGATTCCATGTCATCCCCCATTACTCACGCATATGGGGGCTATCTGTTAAATTATGAGCTTGATTTCTTATGCGGATTAATTCTTTTATTTTCTTCAATACTTTGATTCCATCTTAATATACTTCAACAATTCCAAATCATAATCGAATAGCAATAATTATGTAGATAAGTAAACATGCATATCAACAACACATATACCCTGGGGAAACCCTGTACAGGGAGAAAAACCCCAACAAACAATATTCCTTTATTGCATTAATAATGTAAGATATCTTACAAATATCCACCATGAATGTTCTTCTCTCAAAGATCTTGCCAAGATGACTCTGACCTGACAAAGACTTACAAGACCTTGCTGAAATACACCTCTGATATGTTGCCTCTTTATCACTGATGTGATCCTCTATTACTTCACCCTCAACCTGCATATGAAAACTGTGTTGCAGAACTATATTGAAGAGAGGGTTCGACCTCTTCTTATATAGGTTGAAGAGGGGAAGAGGGGAATCTCAAAATAGTAACTTGATTGCATGCATTAAACATAACTCAGTTTCATGCTTTCATTCGAACTTAGAACTAGACTTGAGATTGGTTACAACTCAGCTTTACACTTTAGTTCGAACTTAGAACTAGACTTGATATTGGTTACAACTCTGCATTACACTTTAGTTCGAACTTAGAACTAGACTTGAGACTGACATGCTTTAGTTCGAACTTAGAAATAGACTTAAGACTTTAGTTTCAACTCAACATTACACTTTAGCTCTAAAGTAGAACTAGACTCGAGACTTTAGTTGCAACTCAACATTACACTTTAGTTCTAAAATGGAACTAGACTCAAGACTTTAGTTGCAACTCAACATTACTAAAATAGACCTAGACTCAATACTTTAGTTGCAACTCAACATTACACTTTAGTTCTAACATAGAACTAGACTCAAGACTTTAGTTACAACTCTTGACAAGGCAATTCGAAATTCTCTTCAGGGTGGATAATGTTTACACGTGCCAATGCACTAGATCAATACAATTACATCATTTGCAATATTAGGAATATTGTTTGTTTCTATCTCATAGGAATTTTACATTCAACCTAACTTTTTCTAGATACCTTGACTTTTTCTCATGGCTCACAAGGTTTGACTAGGCTCACAAAGGTTGTATGTTCCCCCTAGCTTTTGCACTAATCTGTCTATTCTCACAGAGGTTGTATGTTCCCCCTAACTTTTGGACTAGACTGTCTATGCTCACAGAGGTTGTATGTTCCCCTTGAATTTTTCATTAGACTCACATAGCATCTCGTTTATCCTGACTTTTGGTTTGACTCACAGAGGTTGTACGTTCCCCCTGGCTTTTGTCAATACCTCACAAGACTAGTTGATTCTCCAAATCTCTCTGGCTAGCCTCAGGGTGGCCCATATGGCCTCTCATTGGAGAATGATTGTCAATGCTGCCAAATTTAACACTCCCTCTCAGCGAGGGAGTCATTCTCATCCACACCAAGCTTGCCTCTTGGTTGCACAAACTGTCTCGAGGTCAGAGGCTTGGTCAGGATATCATCTACCTGCTTGTTTGTGGCTATGTATTGTAACTTTACAGTTTTTCTCTGGACCAAGTCTCGGATGTAGTGCTACCTCATGTCAATATATTTTGACCTGTCATGAAATACCAGATTCTCTGTCAATTTTATGCAACTTTGATTATCACGGTGAACCACCATCATCTCGAGCTTATCACCAAACAACCTAGAAACCAATTTTTTGAGCCATACTTCTTCCTTGCTAGCATCACTTGTTGCAATGTACTCAGCCTCTATTGTAATTTGTGCAATGGATCCCTTCTTCTGGCTTGACCAAGAGATCATAGCAGATCCCAAACTGAAACAGTATCTGGAAGTACTCTTTCGATCCACTGGGCTTCCTTCCCAGTCGGCATCTGCATACCCATGCAGAAATAAACCACCATTGGATGTATATCTCAGAGCATAAGTAATGATCCCTCTAAGATATCTCAAGATGTGCTTTGTTTCCACCCAGTGTCTCTGTCTCAGTTCAGTCATGAACTGACTCATTGCAATCATTGCATAGCATATATCTGGCCTAGTGTGGATCATGTACATCAATGATCCAATCAGCTGCATATACATGGTGTGATCCACCAAATATGAACCTGTATCAGAATCATGCAGCTTCCTCGGGTTGGTAACCATCGAAGTAGACATGGATTTGCAATCCATCATACCAAACCTCTTTATTATATCCATTGTGTATTTTCCTTGTGACATAAATATCTCGCCCTGTCTTTGCCACACTTCCAATCCTAGGAAATAATGCATCAATCCTAAGTCTTTCATCTCAAATTTTGAGGTTAGCTCTTGCTTACACTAGGATATTATCCCTTCATCTCCTATTAGAAAGAGATCATCAACATACAGGATTAGTATAACAGATTGGTTACCTCTTACCTTGAAGTACATATTTGCATCAGCATCACTTTTTTGAAATCCATCAATCATGTCATACCAAACTCTGGGAGCTTGCTTAAGACCATTCAAGGCCTTCCTTATCTTGCATGCATGAGTGCCTTTGTTATGCAGTATAAAACCATCTAGTTGTTCCACAAATACCTCATGTTCAATCTTTCCATTCAAGAATGTTGTTTTTACATCCATTTGATGTAGCTTCTACGGAAGCTAAACAAATAATAGCTCAAATGGAGGTATACCTAGCTACAGGAGCAAAAGTCTCTTCATAGTTGATTCCTTCTTTCTGAGTGAAGCCTCTGGCTACAAATCTTGTTTTGAACTTTTCCACACTTCCATCAGCTACATGTTTTATCTTATAGATCCATTTAGAAGAAACCATTGATTTGTCTTTTGGCCTTCGCACAATGTCCCAAATTAGAGAAGCAATTGAAATCCACAAACACCCAAACAACCTAAACAGAGACAAAGGCCTAGAATTAAATGATAATTGGTTCCCTTCGATCCATAAAAATAAAGAAAATAACAGATAAAGTAACTCTAAAATTGACCTTCCCTTAAAATCAATTTTATTTAAAATTAAACTTTTCACCTAATTAAACTTTTTACCTAATTAACACCATTAATAAAAAATCATAACCTTAAATCTAGTATTAGCACCAACAAATAATCTTAAACACTAATCCAACCCCATACAACTTTATCTATTAAAACTTAATACTCCTAACCTATAAAAGACCTTAATTTGTTCTTATTCTTTTACTTAAATTATTAACAACTAATCAAAATAAACAAACACACCTAAAAACACTAAATTAATTCTAAAACAATTCTACACCTTAAAACCTAAAACCACCTTCAAAAAAATTTAATTAATAGATTTTAATAAAAATTTAAATAATTTCTAAGAAAACCACTAAATTAACCCTAATAAACCTTAAATTAATTGATTCACTCATATTAATTGATTTAATTAAAATAACCTTAATAAATCTTAATAAACATTTTAATAAAAAAAATAAAAAATTAATAAAATATAATAAAATTAAAATTAAAATAAAAAAACCCTAATTAAACCTAAATTAAACCTAATCCAATCCTCACCATAAAACTCTAGCCGACACATAATTCCCCCCCGCACACTTAGCATCAGTATTTATAACCAACTCTTCCCTCTAATTAGAACCCAGGCTTCTTGTCCTGATGATGGATCCTAATATGGATCTGAAACGTCGACAATCCATTGACAATACTGTGGTCTCTCCAAACACACCTAAAAACACTCCTCACCGTAGAAATCTCATCAAATAGACATGTATTCCTCAAGAATGGCATCCTTCCATACTTGTAATTTATCTGCTTCTTCAAATGAAGAAGGTTCGGCATCACTAATGTTGCTCATCAGTGCAACATAGCCTCCAAACCTATGAGGCCTCTTCCTTTCCCTGGACGTTCCTTTGGGATCAGTTATCCTTTCTTCTTCCCACACTATTTATTTAAGCCACCCTAGCTTCCTTTTGGCTGGAGGTTCTTCAAGATTTCTTTCTAACACTTCAACAGGTTCTAGGGGCTCATTACTTGGCCCTTCATGAGGTTCCTCCCTCTGATCATCTGACTCTTCATTTTCAGAAGAGGGCGAAGCTGGATGAACTAATTTTGAATCCTATTGAAGCTCTCTGGATTTATTAAATGTGGCTTCCTCATGGAAATTCACATCTTTTCTTACCTCTATTTGCCTCTAACCTGGTACATAAATCTTGTAAGCCTTGGAGTTCTCACCGTACCCCACAAATGCCCCTTTCTTGTCTGAGGGTTCCATTTGTGTCCTCTTTTCCTTAGGGACATGAATATACATAGGACATCCAAATATCCTTAGATGCCCTACTTCAGGTTTGACCCCTGAGAAGACCTCTTCAGGAGTCTTGTCCTTCAAAATAGCAGGTGGACACATGTTTTGAATATACACGACAGTGGAGGTAGCTTCTACCCATAAATAATTTGGAAGATCCTGGTCAAACATCATTGCTTTCATTGCCTCATAAATTGTCTTATTTTTCCTCTCAATAACTCCATTTTGTTGAGGGTTATATGGCACAGTCAATTGTCTCTTGATTCCTGCTAACTTGTAGAAATCCTCAAACTAGAGAGATTCAAACTCTCCTCCATTGTTTGTTCTAAGGATTCGGATGTGTTTCCCTATCTACTTTTCAATAAAGGTTTTATACTCTTTGAATTTATCAAATGTGTCACTTTTAGCTTTAGGAAAAAATATCCAACATTTTCTTGAGTAATCATCAATAAAAATGACATAATACAAAAAACCACTGAGTGAGGGAGATGACATGGGACCACATACATCAAAATGAACCAGATTTAATATGCCTTGAGCTCTGTTGTCACTACTAGGAAATGCTTTCTTTATATTTTTACCTAGCATGCATCCCTTACAAATTTCATTTTTACTAAGAGAAATAGAGGGCATGCCACATACCATGTTTTGTATATCTGGAAGAGATTTGTAATGAATATGTCCAAGTCTTATGTGCCACAACTCATTGGATCTAGTCACATCATGAGCTAATGCCTAAACTGACTTTCCTGACACGACGTGCAGTCCTCCACTGCGAGTTCCAATGGGTTCTGATGTACTTAAGTGGCTACCTTTAGCCCATAGTAGTGCCTTCTTGTCCTTGAATATCACCCAATATCCCTTGTCCTCAAAGGTTGCAACTGATATTAGATTCTTCTTGAGCCTTGGAACATATAATACTTCATCAAGATGAAGTCTAGCCCCAGATTCCAATCTGAATGAGATAGAGCCTACTCCCTCTATATTGTAACATTTTTCATCCCCAAGCTTGACCTACTCTGCAAAAGATTTTGTCTAGAAATATGAGAGGATCTCCTTGTACCCTGGCATGTGCTTTGATTCACCACTATCTACTAACCAAGTTTTCGGCCCCATGGAAACTGAGTTGGATAAGGCATAAACCAAATAATACTCTTTCCTATTTTCTTTCTCATTAGAAGGCCTTTTCTGATTTATTTTGGATTCATCATCCTCAGCAATTTAGGCATGATGTTTCCCTTTCCTAGGATATTTCTTTCTAAACCAACAATATTTAGAAAAATGATGCAACTTATTACAACTAAAGCATTTAATATTAGATGTATCAATATTCTTGCCTTTGAATGTACCTTTGGTGTTTGGCTTCCACTGAGTGCCTTTATTCTTTCCCTTGAATCTTGATGCTAAGGCTGAGTGCTCTTCTTTCATTGGCTCGCTCCTAGTAGTTTTGCGACTCTCCTCCTGGAGGCAATCATGCCATAACCTCTCAAACATGGGTTGAATCTCTCTCCCACTTACACTGGATAAGAAGGTCTCCCATGAAGAAGGAAGACCATCAAAAATGGCTTGCACTAATTCATCATCGTCCATTGTCACTCCTGCGACCAAAATCTGATCTCTGATCTAAGCTATCCTAGAACATAAAGATGCCACTGATTCACCTTTCTCCATCTTCAAATACTTAAGTTTGTACTTAAGTGTCCTCTTCTGACTGTGAGCATGTTTATCATAAAGATTCACCAAGGTATCCATATAGTCCTTGGCAGTCATCAACGAAGACATTGCAGGCATTATACTGTCTTTGACTGAGTCAAAGATGATTCACTTGGCCTTTGCTTGACTCTTCCTGAAGGTCATTCTTCCTACATTATTCATGGGTTCCTTCACCACTGTGGTCACATACTGCTCAAGATCATGCTCCTGCAAGATATTTTTTATCCGGATCTTCCACACATTGAAGTTGGTAGCTCCTTCGAGCCTATCCTTGGACCTGACTGAAATGGAGGATGCCATTGTCCTCACACTAGAAACTTAATCAAGATTGCTTGTATCTGTGTGTACCTATTGTTGCACTTCAACATGTTTAACACACCCTATTCTCTGATACCATGTTAAATTATGAGCTTGATTTCTTATGCGCATTAATTCTTTTATTTTCTTCAATACTTTGATTCCATCTTAATATACTTTAACAATTCCAAATCATAATCGAATATCAATAATTATGTAGATAAGTAAACATGCATATCAACAACACATATACCCTGGGGAAACCCTGTAAAAGGAGAAAAAATCCAGCAAACAATATTTCGTTATTGCATTAATAATGTAAGATCTCTTACAAATATCCACCATGAATGTTCTTCTCTCAAAGAGCTTGCCAAAATGACTTTGACCTAACAAAGACTTACAAGACCTTTCTGAAATACACCTCTGATATGCTTCCTCTTTATCACTGATGTGCTCCTCTATTAATTCACCCTCAACCTACATATGAAAAGTATGTTTCAAAACTGTGTTGCAGAACTATATTAAAAAGAGGGTTCAACCTCTTCTTATATAGGCTGAAGAGGGGAAGCTCAAAATAGTAACCTGATTGCATGCATTAAACATAACTCAGCTTCATGATTTAGTTTGAACTTAGAACTAGACTTGATATTGGTTACAACTCAGCTTTACACTTTAGATCGAACTTAGAACTAGACTTGAGATTGGTTACAACTCAACATTACACCTTAGTTCGAACTTAGAACTAGACTTGAGACTGACATGCCTTAGTTCTAACTTAGAACTAGACTTAAGGCTTTAGTTGCAACTCAAAATTACACTTTAGTTCTAAAGTAGAACTAGACTCAAGACTTTAGTTGCAACTCAACATTACACTTTAGTTCTAAAATAGAACTAGACTCAAGACTTTAGTTGCAACTCAACATTACACTTTAGTTATAACATAGAAATAGACTCAAGACTTTAGTTACAACTCTTGATAAGGAAATTCAAAATTATCTTCATGGTGGATAATGTTTACATGTGCCAACGCACTAGATCAATACAATTACATCATTTGCAATATTATGAATATTGTTTGTTTTTATCTCATAGGAATTTTACATTCAACCTAACTTTTTATAGATACCTTGACTTTTTCTCATGGCTCAAAAGGTTTGACTAGGCTCACAGAGGTTGTATGTTCCCCCTGACCTTTGCACTAGTCTGTCTATGTTCATAGAGGTTGTACGTTCCCCTGACTTTTTCACTAGATTGTCTATGCTCGCAGAGGTTGTACGTTCCCCCTGACTTTTGAATTAGACTCACATAGCATCTCATTCATCCTAACTTTTGGTTTGACTCACAGAGGTTATACGTTCCCCCTATATTTTTTCAATACCTCACAAGACTGGTTGATTCTCCAAATCTCCATGGCTAGCCTTAGGGTGGCCCATATGGCCTCTCATTGGAGAATGACTGTCGATGCTACCAAATTTAACACTATCCAAGTATGTAATTTCAATAATATTCTAGAAGGTCCATAAGAATATCACATTTGAGGTTTGAGGAAGTTAAAAACCTACCCCTAGATGCATGTCGAGCTATGTTAAATACCAGGCCACTATGAGGAGAAGGGGTTCAATTATATGTAATTGTATTTTTTTCCATAACATAGAAGAACAACTAGGAGTGGTAAATTAGAGAGTACAATAGATGGGGTTAATGTTCTATAGTATCCTAGCATGCCACAAGTCTCGGGTAACTCCATAGAGAGTGCATTCTCCTTTGTACTTTCATTATTTACATACCAAAGAAAGAGAGCAGAGTGGCCTCACCTTCTAGCTAGGTTTTCTCCCGTAAGGATTTCCTAGAGAAAATATTTGTGTTATTTTGTGGATGGTGTGTGATTGTGTTTTATTTTTCTCTATTTTCTCAATTTTATCTATTTCATACATAAGCATAAAATCAATAACTAAATATTCTGGAATCTAAAGGAATTTAACCTTCGTAGTGTAGATCTCAATTTTATTTATCAGATCTATTGTGAAGAACTATTCAATTGTAATATCCATGATAGTTTACATATCATATTGGTATCATAGAAGGCACTAAATATAGCATGGTCCATTCAAATTGTTGACTAAGAGAAGGTGATATAGGAAGGGATTTGACCCCTAAAACATAGGTCCCTGATTATAGGGATCCTAGACACACAAGCCCTTAAATCAAGGATTAATTGAAGGGTTAATTGTTGTAATATATTAGTATAAGTAGTAGCTAATGGCTATCCCTAGGGATTTAATCATTGGTGTAACATACCCAACCCCCTAAGTAGTATTAAGGAGGTGGGGTATCCAAAATTTTCATCTTTAAAATCAACTCAAACGTCACCTTTAATATTACAAAGGCATTATACTCATCTCAATTCCAAGATCCAAGCAAGAATTTATGTCCCTTTAAAGTTTTCTAAGGGCTCTCATCTCTCCTACCATTTTATCATCCATATAGGTGACATGTCATACATGCCTATATGGAAATCATATGGGTCCATGTCATCTCTTGTATGTACATCCTTTGGTTTTCACAATTACCGAGGAAAATTTCTTACTTAGTGAGGCTTATCACATCCCTGAGAAGTTTCTTATGTGCACCATTTTTCACCTCCTCGAATATTCTCATCGCATCTAAAAAAATTTCATGTATGACATATCATACTTGAGAATATTATCTCTCTCGTGATGAAGGTTCTTTCTCTCTTCATCGCACCGCAAGAAAACATGTTTTTTCATGACAAGGGGACACTCTTCCTCTGTATTATGTCATGTGAAAAGTTATATATTTGTGACATATTGTTATAGTCCAAAAATGACTTATCTGTGCATACAAGACATTGGCCTTTCCACTTACATACTTTGTCAAAATATTGTTGAGGCTTTCTCTTAAAAAACCATTTTTTTGGATAGTGTATGTGCCCTGCTGCACTAATATCCCATGTACACATGTGTGTTGCATGCTAGTTAACCCATGTACATGCACGAGTTGCATGCTAGTTATCTCGTGTTTACCTACAAAAGTTGCAAAAATATATATAATTGCATGGAATTCAACCGAGTTTACGGGCTTTAGAGGGTTTCCTAACCATTTTACCCCTTGTATCTCGTCCCCAAACCAAATAACTATATTTTTCTCATATAAAAAGAGGTCTTGGGGTGTCATTTAGAAACACAAGCAAGAGAATAAGAACACTTTGCCAAAATCACTTCCCCTTCTTAGCCCAAGATTTGCATCCTATTCTGATTTTTGGTCTCAGCCTTCCCCTCCAACCCTTTCTCCTTGTGTAACCCTTCCTCCTTCCCTAGGTGATAATTTGGTTGTGGGACGCTAACGTGGGATTGATGCACTTGGAGCCACAATAGAGAAGCTTGGACCTAGTTCGTGGAGCGATTGTCGATAAAGGTAGTAATCCTTTTTATCTTAAAATTGAATGAAAGAGTTCATTCTTGTCCCAAAACACTATGTCTACATTATTTTGTTGATTTGTGAATTTATGTCTATGTCTAAACTTTTGAAGTGATTAGTATAGATAGCATATGTTTTTGCGGTGTACTCCTAATCCTTTGCAGGTCAGCTTTGGGAGGAGACTAGTAATATCGAAGGAAACAACAAGCGAAAGAGGTCAACACCAACCGCAAGGACTAAATCTCCATTCATTAATCCTCTTTCCTTTATTTCTCATCACTTAGTTTAGTTGGTTTTGCAGTAGTTTGAGGGTAGAACTATATTTTAAGGTAGTTGGTGCACTTCCTTTACCTTTGACCCAGTATAGGGGGATTTTCTCTGTAGCAGAATTGGCAACTCCACTAGGGAGTCTCTTTAGGGTCCTTTGGGAGATCTTGGTTTGGTTTGATTTTTAGTTCTTTCTGAGTATTTTGAGTGTCATGAGTCAGGTTGGGTCTCTGGCCACCTTCTTGGTGACTACCAACTTCCCTTGCCCAAGTTGTCTATCCAAAAAATTTCTTTTTTTTTT
Organism: Picea sitchensis; assembly: GCA_010110895.2. Classification (NCBI taxonomy): domain Eukaryota; kingdom Viridiplantae; phylum Streptophyta; class Pinopsida; order Pinales; family Pinaceae; genus Picea; species Picea sitchensis. The sequence continues at coordinate 27,235 of SNQJ01S0003313.1, read as the reverse complement.
ATTTGCAGAGGTGTACGTGCCCTATTATCTATATGGCACGCGTACGTATTCGTTCTGAATTATACACAGCCTGAGTACATATGTAGGTTGGTCATTCATAGAACGCGTCTCTGTTGTTTTGGAGAATTTTTTCAAAATATTTTCCATTTCTTTCAGGAAACTTGTGGTTCCCATGTCTTCCTGATTTCTAGAAGGTTTTGTTGTTTGGGGTTTGGACAGTTTGTAGGCTCAGATTGTTTATGAAATAACAAAAAGAAACCATCTTGTCTCTCTACGTTTCCAAGCATTTTTGGCTTATTTTTAGCTTGAATTTTAGCAGTTTATTTTAGCATCTTTTGTTAGTTCTTCTTTGATTGGAAGAAAAAAATGAGTTTTTTATGCCTCTTTCTTTCTTTTCATTTTCTTTGAATTGTTATTTGAAAAAGAAAAATAAATTAGCATACAGTTATGTTTTCATCTCATATTGAAAGCATTTCAAAAGAAAAATACGAAAGAAAATCCTTTCATTTGCTCTTTTGTTTCACTCGAAAACTGCATTGTGAATTTTGCATAGAAAGGAGAAAAGATTGTATCTTTATGTTTGAAGGATTGTTCATGCATTTTCTTTCTTGAAACTCTTTTTCATTTGAAGGATTAGTGTAAATTTTTATTTCCCAGTGTTCTTATAAGTTTCATTTTTTGCAAGAGTCTCAAACAACATAAGTTGCACTTCCATTCCTTGAGTAAGAAAAGCCCCTAAAATGAACACGCTAATCTAAAATATATTAATAACACTTTTTCTAGGGTTCACCAATAGCTTAGGTTAGGGCCTTGGATTAGGTGTGGAGAGGAAAACTCTCCAAGGCCAACCAAAACTTAACTTAGGTATTTGTGCTAGGGTGTGAAAAATCCACTTTATAATTACTCAATCCAGGAAGCTCCTCTAACACAGGATTCAAACACGAGGCCTCATAGAGGATGGTGACGGAGATATCCACTCCTGATCCTGACAAAGCATTCGGGAGAGTATGTATTGGGGGTGAATCATATAGTGTTACTGGCCCGACTTGTGTCAGAACTCTCAGACACTTGGATCCATCCAAGGTACTCTAATATTTATTTTGGACTTGTTGTGTTTCAAGCCTCAAGAGGAACTTCGGGCTTAGTTACCCTTCCCATACACTCAATCGGTTTTCGATTGTACCCCATGGTTTTTTATTACAAGTTGGTGGCCTAGTTTCCATTATATAGGTTGACACATAGGTGATTGTGAGGGGTGTATCACGATACCTGAGGCAGACTTTGTACTCTCTGAGAGACACCCAAAGGGACCATCGGTCGTAGATCTAGATAACTTCTTCTCATGTACATTCGTTTGCCTTTGTGAATTCTTTGGATGATCAGGACTTCATCTCCCTGGGTCGGAACCATTCAGAAGGGTCATTTTTTTGGTTTTTATCTCTTTAGTATTTTTTCTTAGTGGTGTGCTCAGTGCTCCCTAGTTTTCCATAGTGAGTTAGTCATTCAATTCTTTGGGTCTATGAATTAAGGTGGTAGACTTTCCACTCCACCGGTCATGAGGACTTGTCGGTCTTCTCCTTAGAAACATGGAGCCACCTCTTTATAGGCGTTGTTTTTTATATCATTGGTTCACTAGAGTCAATGTGTGAGACTTTTACAAGCTTGAACGATCCCACAAGAGAAGAACCTATTCATAACATCTTCATGGAACACTTTTATGACGATACCAACCAAGCAACCCCTTCACAAGGGGATTCTTTTGCTTTTCCTTTCTTAGGAAACATTGGTGTCCCTTTGATGGCCACGTTGTACATTTTTGGGTTGAATGTGGAACTACTGGTTTGGTTGGGTACCATTCAAAATGTCCCTAATGCTCTTGATGCTTCTCAGTTAGTCAACTTATGTCATGGGAATCATGTTGATGTTCCTTCATCAACAAAGTCTTCTCCCCCTCTTTCTTCCTTCTCTGGTGAAAGTCCAGCTACTAGTAACCAAAAGTCTAAACGAAATACAAATAGGAAGAAGAAATCACCAACCTCTGCAAGTCATGTTGGATATTTCCACCTAGTCCCTACAAGTCATACTGGAGTTCAAAAACCAACCTTTGTTAATCATGTTGAAGAGTTGTCAACAACCTATGTGAGTCATGTTGAGGACAAGAAACCGACCACTTCTAGTCATGCTAGGAGAATTGATTCTATTGAGAAACCTAGATGGATAGTACGTAATCCTAAGTTCCCTTGTAAGATTTGCAAGGGAGATCACCTTACTCATTTATTCCTTGGCCTTCCAGAGGCAAGAATATTGTGGTCCATCTCTACAAGCTCTTTTGATTCTAATTCTTCTGATGTTTTCTCACAATCTATTCATCCTTTGGTTGATGAAGAGATCGTGTTGATGCAATATTCGACCGATCCCACCCCTCTTTTGGGTGGTGATGCGACTTCAAAACATGTTATCTCACAGTATATTCAACTAGTGGTTGACAAAGTGGTCACACCAGTGCATTCTTTGGTTGATCCCACTCTTCTCTTGGAGAGTGTTGAGTCTACTAAAGTGGTCGCGTCGATGCAATCTTTGGTTGATCCCACTCTTCTCTTGGAGAGTTTCGATTCTACCAAAGTGGTCACGCCGATGTAATATTTGGTTGATCCCACTCTTTTGATGGGGAGTGATGTGTCTATCAACTATGTTTTTATCATTTCCAGTTCAGTACTTTCATAACAAAGGGGCATTCCACTCACTTAGGGCACACCCCCTCCAAGCCTTAGGACGGTTTCATTTGATTGGAATGACCTTATTGAGCCTCATCTTCCTTCTTCTGCACCCTTTCAAATAAGGGTTGAAGTTAATTCAAAAAACATTTACCAATGTATTGTAGATGAAGGAGCCTCCACAAGTATTTAATCCTCCTCGGATTGGCAAGATTTGGGTTCTCCCGAGCTTGTGTCTGCTTCGCATGAGTTGTTGAATTTTGACAAACGTCCCAGTGAATATTTGGGAGTTATTCCTCAGTTACCTATCTTGTTAGGTGGGAAGAATATCCATGTCGATGTTATAGTGGTGCAAGGCCCATTAGATTTCAATATGCTTCTCTGGTGTGATTATGTATATTCTATGAATGTTGTGGTATCTACGCTCTTTCGGGTGATGCATTTCCCTCGCAATGGAAGCATTGTCACCACTGACCAGATGGCATCTGATAATCACTGTCTTAATTCGATGTTATTTCAGGCTACCCATTTATATGTTCTTATTGTTCATGTAGACTCTACCCCACCATGGAAAAATTATGTGGCATCTTATCCTCGGTGTTTAATTTCTCTTGAGTGGGAACTTGTTCAATCATGTTTTCATTTTCGAGACATCGTCTCGGCAATTGATCACTTTTGTTATCCAATGGGGTAATGGGATCCCTTGCTTCCCCTTCTTGGTCCGAGTGGTCTTGATTCTCCTATCTATTTTGATCTCATTGTTTGAATATCCTTAAGCCCTCGTGCTTTTGATTCTTCATTGATAGACTCTGCCAGTCCTGGACAGAACCTCCATCGTCATATGGAATATGGTCAGTTTACTTCTCCCTTTGGGATTTTTAACCCTCCTCGTTCGTGTGATTTCTCAGATTTTGAATTGATTTCGGATGAGGCTATCCTTGAAGCCATGACTATGGTTTCTATACCGTGGGAAGACTTACACTATGGTTTTTGTTTTATTCCCTTTTGGGAGACTTTCCAGATTGACTATCAAAGAGACTCTTGGTCAGAGCCTAGCAACGGGATCTACCTGAACTAGTACTACCCATGAGTCGTAAGGTTGTGTGGTGCTTTGTACAATATTGTACAATCCAGGTTTGTTGTTTTCAATTTTTGTATTCAATAGAACCTCTTATTTTCCAAAGTTTATATCTATATTGGATCTATTAACTTCTGGATGAGTGTTATTGGCCTTATATGCAGGATCTTGGAGAAATTTTTTCTTTGAATTTTGTTCATCATATCGATCTGTTATGATAGGTATTGACCTCAAAACAGGCATATACGTTAGGTTTTTCCCTACTTGCAATATTTTCATTATTCGTTTCTTGGTTCTTTTTGCCTTAGGATTGACCCCACTGAATTGTGACACTAACCTTCCTTGTTGATAAGTGTGTCGTCCTTTATGTCACAGAGCCTTCCTTTCATGGGCATCCTAGTTAGAACCTTGTTTTCCATTTGGTTCCCATGCCAAATTAATTCATACGCATGGAAGTCCTTTTAGTCCTTCCATGATTACATTTTAAAGCTTTATTCTTCTACGTCTTTTCTAGCTCTTACCCGAGGGACTCCCCATGAGCATAGTTTGTTGTCTTTTAGACTCGTTTAAACTTTGAAACAAACATCTAATGAGAGATTATTTATTTTTTCGTTCTTGTCTGGATTAATTAAGAAAATCCCTTTTCAAACTCTCTAAAATTGAAAAGATTGTCGAGCGATCTTGTTTCCCTTCATGCTCATCAAACTCAAATTTGAAGGCACATTCTCTAGCAGTAGTTTACCCCTTTTTCGGTTCATATGGTTAATTTACGAATAAAGGCATGCCCTAGGAGCTTTGATTCGCTAGAAGAGTATTCTCAAGCATAAATTTAACCCTTTTTCGGTCCTGAGGAACTAAATTTTTTAAAAAGGGCTATTCTCCTTGGTTTTGGTTTATCTCTTTTTCGAGCCTCAGAGATTATCTATGAAAAAGGAACCCCCTCGGTGTTATAGAGAGATTTTCCTCACCCTATGAAATCTTGCACAAAAGGCCTTTTTCCATTTCCCCATGTAGACTTATCTTCCCTGTTTATAAAATGCAGAGCCAAAAATAAATATTTTTCCACATGTATGCATATTTCCTACTATACAGCATGCATATACGTAGGTTGCTCCACTACAACCCACGTACATCAGGATTTGTGTCAAAAAATGAAAATTAATGTCGGGTTTCCATGTCACGGTAGGAGATCTATGATCCTTGGCCTTCCATATACTAGAAACGTTCTGACTCAACCCTTCAGTTACATTTTGAAGGCTATAAATGGGCCAATTCCGAGCTATGGAAGGAGGAGAAAGAATTCAACTTTGAGAGCAAAGTTACTCTGGAGAAATTATTTACTTCATATTGAGTCTGCATCCCTTTGTCCTTTAAGTCTGAACACAATGTTCATCCCCCAAGTTCTTCCCCTATTGATTGAGAACCTCAATGGTTCTCTCTTATGAGCTTGCCTTTGGTGGAGGATTGAAGTGGTGGAGGCCTAGCTGGAAGGAACTTAGTTTCTCGGTTATGAACCATGCCGACACGGAAGTCTGTAACATTTTAACTTCTCCTGATCATTTATTAATAGAAATACTATTTTCCCATCCAATTGATATCTTGCAAATATATTGAATTATTATTCCATGGGTGTATTTGTCATGTTTATTAATGGATTATGATATTGAATGTGCTAACATTATATAATATCACCATATTATTTCTTTTCTTGGTTGTTGAGGACTAGTTGCAGGTATATTTCTTTGAATCGGGTGCTCAATGGTGGACTTCATCGAACGTCTGGATGAGGTAGGCCTTTTATCTTGTCTTTCTAACATATTTGTTTGTATAGCATACTTGAGAAGAGAGTTGATTTTTGAAGTCATTTCCGTATGTTGTGGTTCACCCTAGCCATAGAGAGATTTTAATTGTAACAGAATTGGCGACCATACTGGGGATTGAATCTTATTTCTTAGGGTTTGGATTACTTTTCTCCTTAGATTTCTCTCATTTCTATTATGTTTCTTGTCGTATCATTGCTTGACAGCCTCTGTTCAGTCTGGGTTTGAGTGTTTATCCTTTCTCCCTTTCTTGGCCTTGTTTTGAAACATATACATGTTTTTTTCCCTAACAGTCGCGTACATACGCAAGTTGTCCCTCTACAAGATGCGTATATATGCTATGTTTTCCTAAACATTCGTGCACATCAACTTTCCTTGCTTTTTTGCTTGGTCTGGTGGTTGTTGGGTGGGATTTGATGTTTGTTGAGCCTTCTTGGGTCTCTGTAGTGCATGTTAAGTGCTTGTGGGATGTGTTGACGGGTGTAAGTGACACATCATCAACTGGAAGGTCAAATCCAGACCGGGTTTATCTAAATAACCCAAGCCGTTTGGAATGAAATGACCTGACGGTTTTAATGGCTCCGTTGGCCAACTAAAGTCCTAAAAATAATAAAAGAAATGAAACTAATCTATAAAGCTATAATGCTGAGAATATAAGTCTAATCATTTACAAACGTCAAAATAGAAAGATGTAATATGAGCATATGATTATAAAAAGTGCATATACAATTTACAAGATTTACTGGATATCTTGTGAAATAGATTTTTTTTAAGTGTTTGTAAAAGAGATAAAGAAAGCACATACATTTTTCTGTTTTTTGTCTAATATTTAAAATCTAAAAAAAACTAAAGAATACTAAGTGAATATTATTGAAACAAGAATAGATGAAGAGTCAAATCTAATTCAAGTTGCTCCTATTTCATTGATAAATAATCTAACTAATGAACTAGTAAACTAACATGTGATTAATCAATTAAAATGAATTTATTCTCTTATGCAATTCAAGCTCCTAGATGTCCCGCTTATTAGGGAAACCTATAAAAGAACAGAGCTAATACTCCTAGAACAAACTAAAAGGTGCTTTGGAACAAGAATATAACAACAGACTGATAAAATATACAGATCTGGTGATCTTATGATAATGAACACTTATAATAAAGGAAACTTAATACAAAGCATTCATATAATCCATCATCCAATATCCAGCATAAATCAACAATATTTAAATGAAATATTTGATCGCATATGTAATATGGAACAGCAGATTATAGACATCATCAAAATACTTAATAATATGAAATATCATATGATAACCAGAGTAAAGTTGCATCAAACGTAATAACATTTCATAGGATAGAAGTAAAAACATAACAGGGTAAGCGTCACACAGGTATAAAGCCAAGTAGTGAACAGCCTCTCCATATCAGTCTTCCAAAATCATATGTCCATAATGTGTCCCAAACAAAGATGTCCCTCACTACTAAGAGTGACCAATATTTAAACTAGTTCAGGATTCATATACTTTTATCATACAAGATAGATTTGAATCCACAAAAATAGATAGTATTACAAAAATAGTGAAACTAGAACCCACTCATGTATGAGTTGGTTTGTCCAAAATAAACCAAACTTTTATGAACATAAAAGACAGAAAATACTGAATAATAGAGCGTATGATCCAAAGTGGTTGCTCCATGCAATCAGCATAATAATCATCAATTTCCTTTGGATAGAAAAATAGTTTTGATATTCAAAAAACAATGCTAACTATTATTCAAAAATAGACTGCCTACAAAATCATAGATTTTGTAGCTAGTCTTATTATTAGCAAAAGAAATCAAAATTAAATCTCCCTATTTTGATTTTTCATAATAGAATGGAATAAAATCAAACAAAAACGTTTTTACCATTAGAAATTAGCAAATAAAGGATCGGGCAGTTCCAAATTTATGATGGCTTTGAAACTGGTTGTATTTTTTATGATTATATTACCGGATCTCTTGATTCTTTTATTCTCTCTTTATGTGTATGCTTTCAAGTCTTGGTTCTCTCATTCCAATAGAGAATTGTGAGTAGCTAAACTTTTTACTTGCGCCTGTAAGAGCGGAATATCCCTATAATAGCGCTATATCCAATCTAAGCAATTGTCACAATGCACCGGTGTAATGGCAGACCGATGTGGAATACAGTTGGCAACGGGTATCTCATGTTTCCATGTAGCTTGTTTCAGGTCGTGACCAATGCCTACAAAACCCTCCTTGCCTTTGAGACACAGGGGTAATTTAGACACAAAGTCATACTGTTCAAACTGGGTAATAGCCTTGTTCCCAAGACATTGGTTGTCCGGATCTTCCTGAGCCAAGAAATAATTTATCTCTTGATCTGAACATTGATCATTGACCTCGATCATAGAGATCGATCTCAAATGATCTCTTTTTCGATTCCTTAAACTCCTAGAAATCAATCGGCCAGACCTCTTATTCCTAAAATTCAAATCAGAGTTGTGTTGTTTCTTACCCTTGCAAATTTTCTTTGCAACAAGCTTATCATTATTGAGATTAGGTTCACTCGTAGGCACAGGGGAAACTTTTCCTTATAATTCACCAAATAATTGCTCCAAAGATTTCCTGGGCAAAAACCTACATGGTAATTTTTTAACCACGGGGGTTTCCACAACAATAGACGTTGGTTCATTAAATTCGGAGCCATCAAGTGTATTGAAAACCTGGCTTTCAGTCATTGGTCTGTCCAAATTGGGGTTTATAATTAAAGGCGGGTTGATTGTATTGTCGACCTAGGTGAATCCATTTCAGCTCAGGAAACTCTCCCAATTGTCACTAATTTGCGACAGGTGAGAAATCAACAGGATTTTAATGAGTCTATGATGAAAAAGACTCGACAGAGAGTTCATGCTTTGTCTCTTATAGCGTTTAGACATTTTGTAAAGGCTCATTAACAGGTAGAACAACATGTTCAATTCAAACCCTATGAATAACATAAGTAACCGAACATGGTATAGAAAAACCAACCCATACCGGCCTTCACATGTGATAAACTGTTTCAAAATTAAAATGAGGTTGTGCCATCTAGGTTTCATAAAATAAATGGGAATACCTTTTGGACAGCAAGTGGATTTGCGGGAAACCATGAACAAGCTCCATGGAACATCCTCCATTTTAGCATTCTTAAACCACTTTTCACCTTTCAATGGGAGTATTTTCACCCGACTTATGAAATCTTTTGTTATTTCCAACTACACATCCCCGACCTTGGCCCTAAAACCATCAAAAGTCTATGCAAAGGCTTGTCCAACCGAGAGGTTGTAGCCTTTGAATTTCCTGAGGAAGACATCCCACCTGTGAGTCTTCAGGTCATCTATTGCATCATCATGGGAAAGAAGAGCTTTGAAACTGTTCATCTCAATTCGAACCACAAGTTCCATTTCCACTGTGAAATAGATACAATGGATATCACAGGAGGTAGGTTCCAGCTTCCAAAATACGAGCAACGGAGAGAGGTCTATGCGGAATGTAATGGCATGAAAACTGCAAAGTTTGGGGACTGTCATAACTTGGAAAAATAAGTTGGTGAAAACGAAAAACTAGAGGGCTCGTAGAACTATGAGCCATTACCCACGATTAATACCAAACCCTCCAACAGTACCAAACCCCAAATCACATAATGAATGATCTCATTAATGCTCAGGATAGCAAGGTGGATTGAAATCGTGGGTACATCATGCATGTACCAAGCGACATGAGTGTTGATATGACTGTTGATATCACGAGACCCGTATCAAATGTTAAACCATTGTTTTTTGCATTCAAACATTTCACAAATTAAAACCAATGATCAACCATAGAGCCAATTAAGTCACGATACCCATAATACATAAAAATCGTGATAGTGAATCGATCAATAAGTTCATAAAACTTGAAATTTAACAATACATGGGTGTCTTCGAAGTGAGATTTATTAGGTAGAAGATATAAAGCCCAAACCAAGTTTTTATTTAAATTCATGTTGACAGTCATGAATTTAAAAACAAAAACAAGCAAAAATTCAAACGAAAAACTCAATTAGATAAGTTAATCCCAATCATCGTCTCGAAGTTCAGAAACTTAAGCATTTATAAATGAAAGGTGGTGGCAGCTACAAAAAGACATAATTTTTTGTGGTTACTTCGATTGTGATAAAAATAAAAATAAATGGGTGGCTGCCAACAATGGAGACATACTGGGAGAAGCGGTTATCTCTACATCACCAAAAAATTTAAGTCAGAAATGCAGATGAAATCAATTTTTAGAAACAGTTAACAACAGGTCAAGCATTTTGATCATAACTCAGAAATAACGCAGTTTAGCATCAGATTTATTTATGTCTAAAAAGTGTAATCTGGCATATAATTTAGATTACGAGTGTAGCGATGTTTATGCAGTTGGCTTCGATATGGTTGGCAGGGCCACTGTTGCCAGCAAGCATCCATAGCCTCGGCACGGATGTCATTTAACCCACTCTAGTACCTCTATCCTGTCTAAGAGTTGTCCATTCATGACAAACACATCTTCGCACTTTAAAATTAAAATACATACTTGAGGATCTTCTTAAACCTGGCATTGCTTCGCTTCTAGCAGGCTTATCCAGTACCCTGGTGAAGTTGCCTTGGTATCATGCATGCATTTACCCACTGCCAGCAGACTTGTTCAATGTCTCAGCAGGTTTACAAACACTTCCCACACATTACAGTGCTTTCAACACTCTAGAATTTGTTTATAATTTCCAAAACTTCATGATATTCAAGAGGGTGTGGTGATACTGAAAATCTCAATAATTCAGAATGAAAATTTTGATCATTTACAACTTATTCTTCTATTTTGATGACCTTGTTGGATTACTGAGAGGGGGGCTGAATCAATAATAGCGTAATTATAATCCTTTTTCTTCAAATGTTATATCAATGTAGAATTATTATCCAATAATGAGCAGTAAGAAATAAACAATCACACACATACACAGTACACCAGTGTTTTACGTGGAAACCCAAATCGGGAGAAAACCATGGAATGTTTTTCTTATATGTCTGAAGAATTACATTCATTGGAGAGACACCAACTTCCTTTGTTTTCCGGTATTTGGAAGGAGGGCTCAACCCCTAGTTTTCGGGCTACAACGAGGGAAAAACCAACTCCCTGATTCTCACATTTCCACAACCGAGGAAGGTTACAACCCCCAATGTTCTCTGGCTACAAATGGAAGGTGGCTACAACCTACCTTCCCTTGCCGTCCGCCCACCACGAGTAGTAGAGAGTAGAATGATGGAACCAACTGTCACACTATCAGCGTGAGATATATGGGCAAACCCTATGCTGTCAATGAATATTCCTCAACTTTGTACACTAAACGCAGCAATCAAAGCGTACCATAACAGAGTGCATCAACCATGCACCAACGTAATCAACACAGTACCATAAACAAGTGCATCAACCATGCACCAGCACGTAATCAACTTTTGGCCATACCATAAACAAGTGCATCCAACCATTGTACCTACTTGTAATCAACGGCCTGCCATAATGAAGTGCATCCAACAATGTACCAAATTATGTTCCAATCATGTGTCCAACTACTCATCAAGCTATGACTCATCAATGTACCAACATCATCAGCTATTAACCTCATGTAAATACAACTCATCAACACTTGTCTCAACCATGTACTCAGCATGTACCACAACAAAAGCCCTCATCAATTTCATCATCCAAAATCTGATTTGTGGCTCTATAATAGACCCTGTGTATGTAGTCACGCTCCACCAAACCTTCCTTAACTTTAAAACAAAGAGACTATCATTTTCATCAAACTTTTATTTAGTCTCATTACCCTGGTTTTGGATTAGTCAACAACCCTAACTTTAAGTAATCCTTAACTTTGAACATGTAATGTATAAGATCTGGCCCGATACCTGTCGGTGTTCTTCAATGTGTTTTATACGAAAATTCCTCAAGTTTCACTACTTGGAACCTCTCAAAAATGAGTTATAGTAAAATGGCATACCTTGTTGAATTATGTCTTATTCTAGAGAGACCTTGTAGAACGTGCCGCACAAAATGTTTAATGAATTGATCTAAAATATTAAAAATAATACTAAATATTGTCCCCTAACCAACACATTTTGTCTCAACTGAATTTGGATCTATTATGAAGAGATTATGACGTTTTTTGCGAGACACGATTTTATTGGTTCAGGGATGACCACAAACCCTATTTTCCGCGGTGTCTAACTCCAAGCCTGACGACCCACAAGATGAATTTTATACCATAGATACTTGGATATGTTTCTCATAATAGCAATTTCGATCCTGAATCATTATATAAAAAGAAGTTATGGCCCGAAAATGGTGAGATGACCTATAAATAACATACCTTAGAAAGCACCATCAAAAAATTATCCTTCCTTGCATTTTAGGCCTTCTTTTCTTCACCTTCCTTAGAATTCCAGGTTTAGATATCCTTGATTTTTACCTCGGTTACATCATAGATATTCAATATATAAATTTTATTCAATGAGAGCCTTGTCTCTTATTTATACTCTCAAGTAGCTTCCTTAAAAAACATCTTCACAAGGTCCTTGGCCCACTTTCCGCTATTTTAGGGTTGGGTCCATACAATTTCTCATTAAAATTTATTCTTGAAATAATTTATTTTGTATTCACTTTGGAATTATAATACCTCCATCACTTCACTTTTAGTATTTCCCCTTTTTTAAAATCTCTTAAGAAACCACTTTGATTACTTTGACCTTTTGGGGCTTCTAGATGACATATGAGGGTCCTCCAACCCATTAAGACCATAACTCTCAAACCATGAGGTTATGTGACATTATAAATACCACCAAAAATGGCATAGAATTACTATCCATATAGAATAGTATTATCTGAAAATATATCACCAAAGCTCCTGTCCACTTCTAATTTATCCATTAAATTTATTATTGAAATAATTTATTTTGTATTCACTTTGAATTATAATACACGCATCACTTCACTTTATTATTTACCTTTTAAAATCTCTTAAACCACTTTGATTACTTTGACCTTTTGGGACTTCTAGATGACATATGAGGGTCCTCCAACTTCGTAAGGCCGTAACTCTCAAACCGTAAGGAGTTATGTGACGTTCTACATACCACCAAAAATGGCATGACATGTACTATCCATATAGAATATCATTATCTGAAAATATATCATAACTCATACCGTTACCCATCAAACAAACTTGGGTCCATTACCCAAACCTGGGGTCTCCAACTTCTCATGGCCATAACTCTTTAACCGTGAGGAATTGTGTGACGTTCCACATACCATCGGAAATGACATGACAAACACTATCCATCTAGGATATTTTCCCTAACAAATTCACTTTCCTTCATCTCATTATTCCATAATTAAGCATGGGTTTTCTTACTCCACAAAGTGTCTTCCCATGAGGGCTTTCACCATAAGGGGACCACTTTTGAGTTCATCCATATTTACTTCTTATCAACAATGAAAAAACAATAACGAGTCATAATTACATCAAACAACA
>SNQJ01S0003312.1:340406-357598 GCA_010110895.2 Picea sitchensis | reverse complement strand
ATCCATAATTTCTCAAATCTAAATGGTTTGTTCTTCGGTGTGGTTTGAAAATTAGCTTCTAGTTGAACTGGTCAGTGATCTGATCCCCTCCAAGGGAGGATGTTGCAGTCCAAAGTTAGTCCCTGCAACATGATTGATTCCGACACCAAGAATCTGTCTAGCCTTGTAGCTACTTGGTGGTGACCTATTCTTTTGTTGTTCTATGTGAACTAACCATTGTTGGTCCTGATGTCCACAAGCTTCATTGTGTCAATGAATGCTGAGAATTCTTTCGCATCTCTGTCCAGTCTCTTGGTGCCCCATTTTTTCTCAGTGAGTGTAGTGATGATGTTGAAATCCCCTGCTAGGATCCAATGGGGGTTGCAGGTGCGATCCTTTATATTCTCTAGGTCGAGGAATAGTCTCCTTTTTTCCTCCATCACCTGGGGGGCATACACATTAGTGCATAGAATTTCCTTTGTGTTCCCTATAATTTTCATTTTAACAGAAAGTGCGTGTCTCGTGGCTTCTGCTACAAGTAGGTTCACTGATTATGGGTTCCACAAGGTGAGGATACCTCCCACCATCTGTTGGCTTTCGACAACCAACATCTTGTACTTACTCTAGTGTTTTTTATTGATTGTTTCCATTCTGTCTAAAGTGCATTTTGTCTCTTGAATGAAACATAGGTCAGGTTGTTCCTTACTTAGTCTATTTTTAAGGATTCATTGCTTTCTTGGGTTGTTTAGGACTCTTATATTCCATGTTATAATCTTCATTTAAACATGTGGGGGGGAGTTGGGGAAGATCTTTTTAATCTTACCTGAGTTTATCATCATGGCTCCTAGTTCTTGTAGGGATACGCTATTTGATTTTTTGCCTTTATTCCTCCTTGCCTGCTTGGGTGAGTGTTGTGGCTATCCATCACCTGTTTTGATTCCCAAGTGTCCTATCTCGCCATGCATGCTCTTGATCCCTCTTTATTTTTCTTCCTCACTTAGGAGGAAGAGATATTGAATGTGATCAACTTGCTCCGCTGACACATTGTCTACTCCCTGCCTTTTCCATTGCTCCAGTATATTCGGTAGATCTATTCCTTCCCTTTCCACAATGTCTCTGAGATCTAGGTCATCTGTTCCTACCTCACTTGGAGTCATCTTTGAATCTCCATCTGCTTCCTACATTGGGGTGTTGGTATCTTCGTTTCCTCCTTCCCTGGGACTTGAGCTACCTCCATGTTCTCCTTTATTGCTTGGAGTTTCTGTGTTATCCTGAGTTGTGTGTTCACTCGCTGCCTTATCTTTCATCTTTTCCTTCCCTCCTCCTTCTCCTTGGTTGGGCCTACCCCTTCCTTTTGTTCTAAGCCTGGCTTCTAGGTTGCTTCCTGTTGGGGCCTTGCCTTGTCTCTTGTGTCTTCTGCTTTTGTGATTTGGTTTCACAAAACTGTCCTCATCCTGTTGTAGCTTCGTGTTTTTTTATTCTTGTTTTTTGTTAAGAGGGAATTCTCTTAGTGGGTGTCCATGTTCATGGCATATTCTGCATCGAAACATGATCTTATTGTAGTCTATGATTTTTATCCACTCATCATCCCTAAACTCCAGGCTTATGGCTTCTGAGAGTGCCCCTGAAACATCTATCTCTATCTAGATCCTTGCGTAGGGTGTATATATGCCTTTTAGAGTATCTTACGATGTCTTGACATATTTTCTGAGCTTGTTCCCTATGGCTTTGAAGGTGGATGGAAGCAAGTATTCTAGTGGTAAGGAGTAAATCCTTAGCCAGACTGGGACATTTTTAAAGGTTTATTTCTCTAGGGAGAAGTTTTCCTTCCATGGACCAATGTACAACCCCACAAAGGCATGGAAATATGCTCCCCCCCCTCAAAGACGTTATCCCTGTCCCCTAGGTTCATAAAGACCGTTGTGAAGAATCCTTTCAAGCCTAGGTGGAGTTCCACTTCTCCACTTAGCTTCCAGTGGTATTTTATCCAGTTGCGCAACATTTTTTTCTGTGGGCCACATGCCCATGAACTTGCAGATCAGTGCATGTGTCTTCATATGATCTTGGAAGAGTTGTGTTTGGGGGTCTTCCAATATAACCTTGGGTATAATTGTTGTTTTAGGTTTACATGGGTTTCACCCATCTACCCCACTAGGGTTCTCTATTGCTTGCGCATCGTTCTGGGCTTCTCTGGCTCCTTCCCCCACGTGATCATTTTTTTCTTGGTTTCCCTCTAGATTCTTTTCCTATCCCGATCCCGAGGTGCTTGTCAGAGGTTCTTTGAAACTGCCGCCTCGTGGGCCTTTCCCTCTATCCACCACTACCTTCTTGTATGAGGGGGTTGCATTCCCTCCCCCTTTGGTGACCATGCTGGTCATTGCTGATACCATGACTATTAAACCCTAGCTTGAAATTTTCTCCAGAGTCATGCCCTAACCACTTATCTCTTTACCACGAAATTCAAACATTGGTTAAGGGCCCATGCCCTATTTAATGGGCACACAGACCAATATTGTACACACATTAATCTAGAGTTTAGTCTCGTAATTTGTGCCCGAGGGTACCTAAGTTATGAGGCTACACTGTAAAACATGTTGAGAGGTACCTTGATGAAATTTTGAGAATTTTATACTCATTTTTCATGATTTTTCACCAGGAATCCAACGGTGCACTCCGTTTCTACATTTAAGCAACATGTAAAAAGGTCATCTTAAAACGCAAGCATTTGAAGATTAATAAAATAAGGTTTCTATTGGAAACATACCTAGAGAGGTAGTCCAAATTGGGTGAACTCCATTTTCCAACTTGTGTATGGGATTTCATTATTGTTGTTCATTTCAAACTCAATTATTTTACAAGTTATTTTAGCATTAAAATGGATTTTGTTAGATAAGTACTTCACATGTAATTTACATACAGTCAAGCGATCATGTTATTTTGAAGATCAAGTAGATGTTTCTTATGTATTAAAATATTAATAAGCATATAAGGATTTTCAGATCAAGTTGGTATCAGAGTAGGTTTGACAAGTGTTTGCAAGTGAATTATTACAAGAACCAAACTAAAACTTGGTAAAGGAAAACTTCCAAGTTATAAGGTCGAAATTCGAAAAATATTTCAAAGACATAAGATGGCTTCTGAAAAAGAAGAAGAAGAAGAAGATCACCGCATGAGTCATGAAGATATCAAAGCTATGCTTCAATCATTGAAATAAACAATATATGAGTTAGAACAAAGAATTCAAAAGCATGTAAGCAAATAATCTTTGGTAAAAGGAGAAGGAGGAGGTGAAGGTGGTAGACCTTCAGAGCCGCCTTCACCATCCTCATCATCATCATCAGTTTATTCTGAAGCAATTAAACATTATTCTCGTTGAAATAATTCCTCTAAGAAGTCTAATCATAATCCATCATTACTAAAATTGGATGTCAAGTTCAAATTTCCAACCTATGATGGAGAATTGAATGCTAAGAAATTGATCACCTGGATCAAGTAGATAGAGGTATATTGCAGGGTTCAAAGGATCATGGATGAGGATGGAAAGATACAGTTAGATTCTATTCGACTAAGTGGCACTGCCTTAATACGGTGGAAGAGTAAGATGCAAGTTTATCTTATTCAAAAGGGTAAAGTAATCTCTTCCTGGGATCATTTCACCAAGGCTATAAGGAAACAATTATATCCACTGACACATATGCAAATGAAAATGATCGAATGGCAACATCTAAGACAGAGTAAAGGCCATAATATTCAGTCATATACACATGAATTCAAAAAGAAGGCATTATCATTAGGGATTTCGTTGTATACTCATGAAACTCTTCTGAAGTATATTGGTGGCATGCACTCATATCTTCGTCATACTATCTTAATGTTTATCCCTACTAACATTGATAAGGTATCAACACAAGATACACATCTAGAGGCTAGTAAGGGTAAGCATGTGAGAAAAGATAAGAAGCCATTCAAGTTCGAGAAGAAACCAAAAGGTAAATGGAAGAGTAAAAATTCATCCACAATGAAGCAAGCTGAGGGAAGACCTACATGTTCCCACTGTAAGAAAAAGGGACATGAAGAATCATAGTGTTGGAAGCTGCATCTAGAATCACGACCAAAGAAATTCAAGGAAAAAGTGAAGCAAAAGACTGTTGCATTAGCTCATCGGGATATAGGGTCATATTCTAAAGATGAATCTAATATCATGGCCATATGAAGCAAAGGTATATCAACAATCAATTCAAATTCTTCATTTCAATCGACCAAAATAGAAAGTGATATTGATCAAAAGAAGAGAAGTGAGCTTTTTCATGTCAAAGTTATAGTCAAGCACACCAAGGTAGATAATTTATTTGATAGTGGATATTAAGTTAACCTAATATATGAAACAATTGTTAAGAAGTTGGGTTTGAAGACGACACCTCACAAAAATCCATATCCATTAGGTTGGTTGTGTGACAATGCTAAGTTGCAGGTAACGAAATAGTGTAATATTAGATTTGCAATAACAACTAAGTTTTTTATGAGGTTGAGTTAGATGTTGTGCCTCTTGAAATTTGCGACATTGTCTTGGGTAGTCCATATCTATTTGACAGGAAGGATGTATTCTACCGAGAAGAGAATAAATATCGTCTTTTTAAGGATTGGATTGAATATATTGTCATAGCTCATCACATCAAAACTAATGTTTCTCTAGTGAGAACAAGGCAAATGAAGAGACTCCTAAGCACAAATAAATCTTTTGTTCTCATGATAGTGAAACAAAAAGAAGAATATATAACAAATACTTTATCAG
This sequence comes from Picea sitchensis, assembly GCA_010110895.2. NCBI lineage: Eukaryota > Viridiplantae > Streptophyta > Pinopsida > Pinales > Pinaceae > Picea > Picea sitchensis. The sequence goes on along the minus strand of SNQJ01S0003312.1, from coordinate 352,827 downwards.
GTTGTGATCCAAATCATAAACAGTGGTCGATCAACATCATATCTAATTATGATGATTTGTTTCAGGTACCTACAGGGTTGCCTCCTAAAAAAGAGGTTGAATATGAATTGTATTTGCAACAAGATGTTCCTCTTCCGAACATTGGAATGTATAGGTCATAAGTAATCGAGAATGCAAAAATAAAGAAGCAAGTTCAGGAGTTGCTTGATAAAGGAATCATCATACCAAGCTCCTCTCTGTGTGGTTCTCCTATTGTATTAGTTCATAACAAAGATGGTACTTGGAGGATGTGTATTGATTTTTGAGCCTTGAACAAGATTACAATAAAGAATCGTTATCCTCTTCCCATAATTGATGATCTATTAGATCAATTAAAGAATGTTGTGTACTTCACTAAGTTGGATTTGAGAAGTGGTTACCATCAGATCATAATTGCATAAGGTGACATATGGAAAAATGCTTTCAAGACCAAGCAAGGCTTGTTTGAATGGTTGATTATGCCATTTGGGTAATGTAACACACCAACAACATTTATGAGAGTGATGAATGATGTGTTCCAACCCTATATATATGATTTTTTTATTGTCTATCTAGACGACATATTGATCTTTAGACGAATATGAGAAGATCATATAAAGCATGTCAAGACAGTCTTTGAACTCTTGAAGAAGGAGAAGTTGTATATCAAGTTATCTAAATGTCAATTTGGAAAAAACAATTATGTTATATTTGGGATATATTGTAGGGAATGGTCAGCTAAAGATAGATCACATAAAGGTAGAAGTCATTGTAAAATGGCTCAATCCAACTACTTATTACAAGGAAAATCTCTCTATGGCATGGGGTAAACCACAATAGACAGAATGACACACATAAATCAACTCTAATCCCAAGTATGCTATATAAATGAAATGATAACAAGACAAGGCCAAGATCCTACCTGGCCCAGACGTTTGATGAAGACCATTGTTGAGCATGCAACTCAAAGTTGTATGCCTGCAACTTGTCCTCAACAACCAAGATACGCAAGCATATGGTGATAATATATAATGTTAGCACATATATTAGCATAATCCATTAACATACAATAATTCAAATATTTGCAAGATATCAATTGGATGAGAAAAGAGTATTTCTATTAAAATAATCAACATAAGTATATAGGTGACAAACTTCTGTAATGACACATCTCGGAACTGAGAAACTAAGTCCATCCAGATGGGCCTCCATCACTTCAATCATCTACCAAAGGCAAGCTCATATAAAGGAGACAATGAGGTTCTCCATCACAAAGAAGGAAGAGCTTGGGGACTGAACAATGAGTTTAGAAATTCAAGGATAAAGGGATGCAGACTCAATATGAAGTGAAGTTTCTCTAGAGTATCTTTTCTCTCAAAGTTGAATTCTCTCCTCCTTTTCCAAGGCTTGGATATGGTTCAATTTATATCTTTCAAATGGAACTGAAGGGTCGAGTTAGAGTGTTTCCAGTATATGGAAGGTCAAGGATCATGGATTTCGTGAAATGACATGAAAACCCAACATAATTTTTAATTTTGAGAACCAAATCTGATGTACGCAGGATGTAGTGGAGCAACCTACGTATATGCTTGTTGTCTAACTGATAGGGCATGTATATGTGGAAAAATGTGTTTTTTTGGCTCTGGAAGGTAAAAGGGACTTCAAGTTTGTATAGGGAAATGTAAAGGCCATCCAATCAAGTTGCAAGGGGTGAGGAATTTTTTTTTGTAACATATGCCCCCTGATGTGTGAGGTTAGAGGAGTACCTGCGATGGACGAAATACATTATAATTACCAGAAGTGGAGTAATGGAGACTCAGCTGGAAGTGCTAGTTACTCATGAGAATATTACAATCCATAATGACTTTGTACACATGGATTCCAATCTGAATTACACTGCAGATCCATGCAAAAATATACCAAATAGTTGTTCATGGCCATGAGTAGGAAATACAAAGAAGACACATGTCATAGGTTGTCATAGTCACGAACAAGGACCAGTGGAATCCAGTCTCAAAATCAATCTGAAGATATTTGTACTCAATGGAGTACAATCTAATCTCCCATGATCACTAAAGTCATATAGGAACTGGTCCAATGAAAGACAACAACAAAATAGGAATGTTGCTACTGTAAGTTGGAGGTCTTTTACACTATTTGTCGAAGGTGCAATTATACATAATGTGAATATAGGAGTTGATGTCGAACATAATGAGACTTCATTTGATTACCGCTCATTAAGGTACACTGTTAACAAATGTGAGACAACCTATCGATAATGAAAGTAGGTATCAAGGCACCGAGTACATTCTTACAAGTGTGAATAAGGGTCTTGAGGTTGAACACTTGAAGAATGCATTGATTAAGAGACATTGATGTATTCCTAATTGTTGATGGCAGGAGAACTTGCCACTGATGAATGCAAGCCTCTAGGTACTCATAGGACTCTAGGTCTCATTTCCAGAATAGATGAGTTGAATTCGATGGAAGGAGACCCGTTGAAAGAAGAGCATTAGAGAATCTCTCATAAGTCAACACGAGGTACAAAGAAATAACTTGATGATTAGGAGGAGCTTAGATGAATTGGATGTTCACGAACCAACAACCCTGTGCGTCTTTCACATGCACCAGATGCAAGTAGTGCACGAAAAAGACCCTATGAATAGAAACCAATAAGGAAGACTACCGACAAAGGTGAGGAAACCACCAATAGGGCTAATGGAATCCAAGACACTACACAAATCCAAATGCGTGAATAGATTTATTGCCATCAAACACAAGGGAAACCCCCCCAGTCAACGACCAATAAGGAGATGTCGGTTGCTAGGTTCAAGGTTACCTACCCATAATGAAAGTAGGACCAGGGTGCATGGTAGGACTATAGCTTCATGTGACTCTGAGACAAACCAAGGGTATGGGCGACATGAAAAGCCAAGAGTTCTAACAAATGATCGACACAGGATTATAGACTTAATTTTAACAAGATCATGAGACATATGAATAACTCAAGTAGCATAGACTTGATGATGAAACTTCGTGATGCAGGAGGCATCAACAAACTCTCCATAGGGATTGGAAGAATAACTAGTCGGAGGAGTAAAATCTAAGTAACGAGATCAACTTCCTAAGGTCATGCTAAACCCAAACTTTGGATGATAGTCAAATCAAAATTTCATGCTATGTTCAAAGGCGACACAACTGATGTCGATATGAGATAATATTCTTTTCCCACCTGTCTTTTTTTGTTTTTTCATAGGCAAAGAAATGCTATGATACAAGAGAGGAAACGAGTGTCCCTAGTAATAAAATATCTCCAAACAATGGAACATACCTATGTTCAATGCAAGGAAGTGCATGCGGGGCATGGACACTCGGGAGAATGTTTCCTCTTAGGGTACATGGTGTCAAGTTGCAAATGATATAAACAAGGCTATGCTTGGCTAGTGATGCAAATTGTTGAGGTAAGAGGCTTATAACGAGAAAGCGAAAACCAGAAATAGGATCAATACTGCAAGCATGAGGATGGAATGTGATTACAACTTAACTCCAAAGAATGTCCTTTTTTCGTAGATTTAGTCTCCTAGGCCCGAAAAGGTATAAAATAATACCCAATAGAACTCTTCTAGCCAATGTTGACTAGAGTGTTCCTTTTTTGTAAGTAGTATACTTGGTCCGAAAAAAGGTTAAATTTACACCAAATAGATGTCCTTTCAAATCCATTTAATGAGTCTGAAAGAGACAAGTTCAATCGAAAATATTTTCTCTTTTTAGAGAGTCGGAAAAGAGATTAACCAAGAATCAGGGGGGAGTCCCATGGGTGAAGGTCAGAATTCTTGTGAGTAAGAATATGAGGTTCAAATGCAAAGTCATATCAGAACTATAAGGAACTCTTGGTCCTATGGAATAACTTCTTCATGGGCACCAAATGGCACAAAGGTTCTAACTAGGGCACCCAGTTTGGTAGGCCTCTACCACTTAATAACGACACTTCTAGTAGCAGTAATAAGGTTATTTGTCACTAATAAATGGGTTCATTCCTAAGGTATATGGATCACAATCATAGGACAATACAAGAATGCAAAATGGAGTGACAACCTATCCTATATGTTGGTGAAAGAAAATACCCGTCGAAGGCACAAATGAGCTGTATGACGCTAGAAATCGCAAAATCTTGGAAAAAACAACCAAAACCAACTCTTTCCACTGTACTATTAGTCCATAAGGTCAAAAAAATCAGCACAAACTATATGAAGTGGGTAAAAAAAATCTACTAATAGTAAAAATAGACCATTTTACCATACTATTTGAGTTTTTTCACCCACATAGTGTATTTTAGGCCATTTTTCCCACGATCTTCAAGTGTCAATTGAGGGTGCTACGATCAATGGAATTAGAAACCGTCTAGACCAAGTAAGTGTCCATCCCCTCCTCTTCATCTTCAGTGGCTTGTAATTAAAATTTAGTCCTCATTTTTTGAGTTTTAGAGGGCGCAAGATGTAAACTAGGGTGTACGGGGGTGATAGTTCATTGGGTCGCGTACAAGCCTCCATGTACACAGGAAAATAAAATAATTCCTGTGTATATGCAACCCTATACACGACTGTTAGCATGTTATCCCACACACAAGTCTGTGAACACCTTTTTGACAAGATTTAACTCAAAAAAATGACTTTTCCTTTGCAGGATGGTGATTGAATGGAGGGAGAGGGAGCATGAAGAGATAGATGTAGCAGTGGAAAGAGATGTAGGGGCCCAAAAAGATTTAAAAATATGTGGCCTTTATAAATTTTGGGCTCTCAAAGGAATGAGGGATCAGGTGAGGTTACTCTAGATGCTCGAAAACTACTGGGATTTAGAGACAGAGGCCTTCAATCTCGATGGGTAACCATTGAGAATTGAAGTGGACGACATATATTTTATCATAGGACTATCTTGTCGAGGTGAGGTGGTGAATCTCAAGACCTAGGGGGCTAGGGGTGGTATGACTATGGAAGAGTACATTGCCATCGATTATGTTGTAGGCATAGATAAAGTAGGGATCCAACTCCCAATCAGGACGATCGAGAACCTGAGCTTAAAGATCGTTGTACTTGTTCTTACACAAATCTCGAGGTTGGCCTCATTTCACCAGGCCTTAAGGCCACTCATGTTCTATGAAGTGGAGTGTTTACGACCCATTGTTTATGACTGGTGTACCTCACTACTAGCTAACATGAAGAGCCAACTAACGGATTGCAAACAAAGGAGAGAGGGAAATTTCGGATTTGCATCCATTATGTGTAGTTTTTTCTTTGAGCGAGTTCCAGGCTTGATCCCTAGAGTAGAGATTATTCCACATGGACTACGTGATCCAGACATGTCACGGTGGACCGATGTGATGAGGCAGATAGGAATTGGTATGGTGCCAACCCCCTACAATGATGAGTTCTTTTTCTGGTGGCGTCGATAGGTTATAGCCATTGAAGACTACCCTTATACTAGGATCAACTACAGAGGGGATCTAGATATGCCTTTGCCACTAGGTTCCGCCTACGGTGATACTAGTAAGAAATGTTTTTTATATATTTTATTTTTTTTGTGTTTTTTCAAAAAGAACAAAAAACAAAAATATTTTTGTATGGTATCAAGTATTAACAATTGCTTTGTCACGCAGATGTAGGTCCGCAATGACCAGATGGATTCCCACGACATCGGTGGAGGAACTGGGGATATGAGCATGTGGGAGGATATGCGGAAAGAGTGCTACAGAATGTGTAGGGGAACATGTCTCGATTGATTCACAAGATTCCTATGGTTCAAGTGGAGGATCTGCTAGAGGCTATGCAACGACAGGTGGTGGGTGTGCCACATGCGTGGGTGTGACTCTTTCGACGTCTCGCAAACACCGTAGTGTGCTATCATGATACACATCCGACGCCACATGCATAGATTCCATGGTCATATATATATCGGCCATATATGTATTTTGAGGGTGTGAGCCCCATTTTGTACTATGAAACCATATTTTTTGAAAAAGATGAAATATAAAAAAATTGTTCTTTGGATTTACTTATATATGTTACAATGCATACATGCATGAATGTGTTTTATTTACTTATTTATGTGACAAATTACAGTCTAAAACATAATTAGCATATGCATCAGATACATGATTAGAACTTCTAGGTATGTGATTATACGTAAGAAAATCAAAGTATCATTCCAAAATTCGTACCCGTAGGAATCGTCAAGTAGAGTAGGGTCTCACACACGGTAACTTCCATTTAAATGGCATATGACTAACTAGAAGTCCATGTGAACCTCTAAATATCTAACACCATGTGAAATGGCATCGTGTAATAGTTCTATAATGGCACTATACTCAGCCATATTATTCGTTCATGGTTCTAGACGAATGCCACTTGAAGACACCAGTTGGCACTCAGGTGAGTAAATAACCCAAGCGACGGAAGCCATGTTTCGTGTATGAGGACTGGCATCGTCTGTGAATCCTAAGTAAATTGATGACTCCATTGACATTATCCAACCAAGGGAAAACTTGATAAGCAAGTCGATGACACAATGGAATATATATATATACACTAAGATACACTATTATATAGAAGGTCATGCCCAAACTTGAGGGCTCAAGTGTAATACCTTTTAAGGTAGAGCCAATTTCTAGGCTCATCCAACATATTCCCTTCATAATCTTCCAATTCATAGGCAATTTTCTCTAAAACACGTCACACGATATAAGGACCGTGCCACATGGGGTTGAACTTGCCTGCCCCCAACGGTTCTTTGGCTTGGTCATATAGGAGAACCAAATCACCCTCAACGTACCGTCGAGGACAGACAGACCTATCATACTGAACCTTAACACATCGTTTATTCTCTTCAATAGTCATAGAGGCATCTCGATGTTGCTCATCGAGACACTCTAGGTGCACAAGGCGTTCTTCAAGATCGGATGTGTCAGCTAGGAGCTCAATTTCCAGTTTTAGGGAAGAGATTTTGCATTCAATCGGAAGAATCGACTCCACGCCATGTACTAGCTGAAAAGGAGAAAAATCGGTGGAACACTTTACTGAGGTTCGATATGCCCAAAGCACAGGGTAAAGAATCAGATGCCAGTCAATTTTTCTCTGGCTCACATTTTTTTGCAAGATGGTCTTGAGAGATTTATTCACTGCCTCTACTTGTCCATTTTATTGGGGATAATAAGGGGAAGAATGATCGTGCTTAAACCCCAGTTTTGGTGCTAGTTCCTTCATCATTTCATTCTGAATGTGACTTCGATGATTAGTGACAATCTCTTTTGGGATTCTAAACCGGGCTATAATTTGGTTGAATACAGAGAATGTTTCATTCTTACCATCGGATTTAATGGTAGGGATGTCCTCTGCCCATTTAGTAAAGTAAAGTAATCCATGACCACAATGATATGTTGATGCCCCCCAACCAAAGATGGGCTACAATCCATAAAATCTACTCCCCACTTGGTGAAGGGACCGACGGTGATGACTGGGTGAAGAGGGGCTGGGTGCGAGCGCATTTTCCGAAAAAACACCTGGAAAGGGTGACACTTCTTGACTGCTTCAACACAATCTTTAAAAATTGACGGCCAAAAATAATCTGCTCACAATATTTTTTGGGCTGTCACAAGCCCAGATAGATGACCACCACAAGCCCCACTGTGAAAGTCATTGAGAAACTACTCAGCTTCCTTGTGAGTCAAGCAACGATGCAAAATATTATCTACTCCCTGGTGATACAAAGTGTCACCAATGATAAGGTAGTGTTTAGCCCGATGACGTATACGTTGTTGATCATCTCTCGATAGATGCTGGGATAGATTCAAGGTTTGAATCCATGTTTGAGACATGGATACAATTAGAAGGAAACGTTAGAATGTCTCTGTACCAAGGGTCTGAAGATGAGATAAGGAATATTTGATCATCTGTGAATGAATCGTCATGAAAAATGTCCTCATCTAGTCGAAGGAAGTTTGATATCAACTCGGAAAAAACTAACGATTTCTTAAAATTCGTCGAAGCAAAATTGAGATCAAATTCTTGCAAAATAACAATCCACTTATTGTATTTCCCCCCTATGATACACTTGGTAAGGACGTATTGAAATGGATTAATATATGCAATTATGGTAGTTTTTCAAAGTAATAGATAATGTCGTAATATTCGAACTGCATGTACAATGACCAAGGCTATTTTTTCTACGTGAGAGTATTTAAGTTCAGGACCAACTAAGTTTTGACTGAGATAGTAGACAATGTGCTCATGGAGCTCATCATCCTCATGAACCAGAACCATACCAACCATCCCTTCAGATGCGGTGATATAAAGAAACTAATCTCTATTGTAGTATGGAGGCTTCAACAAAGGCGTCGATACTAAGGCTTTCTTAAGAGCATTGAATGATTCCTGTGCTTGATCATCCCATATAAACAAAGTATCCTTCTTCAAAAGATGCATGAAACCCTTAGTTAAATTGGCATAGTTCACTATGAATCGAAACAAGAAGTTATCCTTCCCTTGTAAACCTTGAAGTTGTTGAATGTTGCACAGGGGAGGTAATTGAAGTATTGCCTTAACCTTCATAGTATCTACCATGATCCCATGCTCAGATACTAAGAATCCTAAGAGACAGTCAGACCTAATGCAGACGATGCACTTGTGAGGGTTTAAATAGATGCGATAGTAAAGACATCTCTCAAATACTAATTGAAGGTGAGTGGAGTGATCTACCCTCTTCCCAGAGTAAGTAGCAAGATCATCAACGTAAGCTTCGACAATATGTTTGAGATCATGAAAAGCAAATGTCACGATGCGTTGGAAGGTTGCTCCGATGTTTTTAAGGCCGAAAGGCATTTTCCGGTATGCAAAAGTACCTCAAGGATAAATAAACATTGTCTTATGTTGATCCTCGGGTTTGATTTGAATTTGATTATACCCTAAAAATTTGTCCATAAAAGAAAAAACTTCGCTTCCCGTGCACTCATCAAGAATTTGGTCAATGAAAGGATTTGGGAAGTTGTCTTTAGGATAAGCCTTGTTCAGGTCTCAAAAATCCATACATTCGTGGATGGTTCCTTGTTTCTTATTCAATGGAATGGGGTTGGACACCCATTCAGTCAAGGGAACTGGGTAAATGAAACCAACATTAAGTAGATTCTCTACCTCTTCCTTAATAGTAGGGGCTTTCCTAGGATTAATATCTCTAAGACACTGTCGAACAGGTTTAGCATCCAAATAAGTCTTTATCTCATGTTCGACAATGCTAGGGTCAATCCCTAGCATCTCTTCGTACGACAAAGCAAATACGTCACTAAATTATTTGAAGAGATCGATGTAGATATGAATTGCTCCAGGCGAAAAATCTGCACCGATATATATGTTCTCAATTTTTCTAGGAATTTGAGAGATGTCGATCGTGATAGTAGGAGAAATATTTGCCATGTTTCCTTTAGCATAAATACCATGCGTATCTAGTGGAACCACAACGTGACTGACCATCTCAGTCAAGGTAGATCTAAAGTCATCATGTTCGATCCTAACAAGCTCTGGGAGGAAATAGGAGCGATGATGCATATCATTCCAAGGCCCATCGAGACCATACATGGCCTATAAGATGGCTTCATCCGAAGGTAAAGTATCGTCAAGGAAATAATGGGAACAAGATGGTTGGGAGACCCATACGGGCTCTAGAATGAGATCCTCCTCGTTCGTTTGCGAGGAGAAAGGATCTGGGTCAGTAGTAGCGTTAAGAATATCCTAATATGCAACCTCTGTCGCTGACAGTGGAATTTCCATCGGGAAAGGTAGGGTCCAAGGGTCGTTGAAATAATAAGTACAGAAAGGAACGTACCTCATCGACAATGAAGACTTACTGGAAATGGCATGAATGTGATGGATTGGTGCCACGAAATCAAAGCTACCAATGAGAGAGGAATACATTCCGACACCAACATCCTCGGTTGTCTGCCGAGAATTGTCAATCACTGGGACCGAAGTTCCAACTGATGCATTAGGACTAGCATGCGCAAAGGACAATTGATCAATCATCACTATTTTTCCTTCGTGAGGAAAACATAAAGTGCCAAAAAAAGTTGACATGACCGCAATCATGGCATAAGTCCAATTATGCCCTAGTAGTAAATTATAGTCAAGGGGCGCATCCACCACCTCGACATCAACCTCCATTGTCTTTCCATCTAACTGGACCGAAAAAGTGAGAAGAATTATGTGGGGTCGAAATGAACACCCATCAAATGTGGTCAACATAGTCATAGATTGGGATAGAGTCGGAGAACCAATGGATTTCCAACAGGTTAGGGACATCACAAACATTGCAACACCTTCATCAATTACAATGCATTTGATGGTAATTTTTGTGTACTCCACATGGATTTGGAAGGCCACGTGGTAAGGTAAGAGAGGCTTAACATCTGTGACGTCAAACTTAATAACCTTTGAGAAACACGTGTCTAGAGCTCCTAAAGTAGATAACAAGGTGTTCCTTTGTGAAGGACATGTCTGGAGCACCTCCAAAGCTGACATCACATAAGGGGTTTGACCCAAATCTTTGACAATCGAACAGTTCTGGGCAGCTCTGGCATTAGGATTGTGCGTAGATAATTTTAGTACTCCAATCTGAATACGAGGCAAAGGTTTTGGATTTTCAATCTGCAAGGGTGTTTTTGAAGGAGGGGGAGACTCTAGACCTATAACAGTCTGTGAAGAACCGTAATCACGAGATCGAGTGGCTACATCAATCTGAGACTTGACCATATTAACAAATAGATGGCCACCTTCATGTGTCAAGGGGTTTTGACTCCCGCTCGACACATTTTCGGTGTTGGATTACTCCAAATCCATGTGTTGATTATGTGGAAATAGATTGGTCAGCACAACGACAAGTTGTGATAAGAGCCTCGAGGATTCCTCGATTTTGGGGAATAGGTGGATAAGGTGATCATATTGACAAAGTTTACAAGGAAACTTCACCTTCCATTTTTTTTCCTGCCCTTACCAACATTATTATTCAATCTATCATTGTTAGTGTCGTCCTTGGATTTGTTATTATTTTTCCCACCCTTATGATTATTACCTTGTCCTTTCCTTCTATTCTCTCCTGGTTGCCAAGAATGGCCAACAACTGTACAAAATACACATCCTCCAACTGAGTGGGAGTGGAGGATGAAGCCAAATCTTGTCCTACTACAGGCTGGGTTAGAGACAAATCCTTCAACTGGTTCATCACCAAGTCTGTAGACTTAATATTTGTAGAGCCTATGATGCCATCGACATGAGGCCCAGGCTTTTGTCTAGGGTCATAATTCAATCGCGACGTGTCAGGAAGAATTCCATACAACATCCTAGACTGAGCATATATGAGGTCTAGTTGTTGGGATTTGAAAATAGCTTCCTCCTCAGATGTTACTCCGAATGTAGAAACATCCTTAGAAATATAAGGAAATAAGGACTTAAGAAACCACTCCAACAGAAACTCTGGAGCACTACTACATATGGGCGAATTATTCCACGAAAATTTTCCACGATTCCACTAGTTTCATCATTTTTTTAAACAGGGCGGGATTTTAGTCGATATTTCCATGCAAGTTCGTCGCAATATCCACAAAATATTTATTTAACCTAGTCTGGATTTTCGTGGCTATAGCGACGAACTTTCGTGGCAATAACGACGGAAAATTTGCCTATCTCATTGGTTGGTGTTAACGACTAGTTGACTATTTTATCTATATATACGTGACTTTAAGAGACTTTGCGACACAATTTCTATAGTTGCGACACTGTTCTTGGCTTTTGTTTGAGCTGTTTATTTTTCTTGTCACCCATCGGTTGAACAAATCCAATTCTCGATCTACATAGATCGGATTTTGAGCTTGCAAGGTTCGTATGTTATTTTTTATTGATGTACTCATTTAACTTGTAATTTTGTTTTCAAATGTCCAATTTGCATTTAGCTTGTTTTTTCCTTGATAATATATTATAATATGTGTAGTACCATATTTCATGTCTTTGGTTTTAATTGGATCTAGTTAGTATATTCTATGGAAAAGGGTATGTGGATTCCATAATATTCTAGGTTTATGTAATCCACATACCCCTTTCCCTTCAATTGTAGCTATAATCTCTCTCTCTTTTCATTGATAAAGATATGGAATTGCTCTTCAAACTCAACCCTGATCGGTGAAATGATAGTAATTGATTTCTATATTCCCCGCTTTAGCAGGGATTAATAAGATACATAAACACTAACCCTAAACTTATGTTAGGTATATATGTCGTTATTATATAAAGAAAACATTTGTACACACATGACCTTATTATAAAGATGTTATCTATGTCGTCATGATGTTGATCCTCTACACATATGATCA
>SNQJ01S0003312.1:321269-340396 GCA_010110895.2 Picea sitchensis | reverse complement strand
TGCCTTCGACGGGTATTTTCTTTCACCAACATATAGGATAGGTTGTCACTCCATTTTGCATTCTTGTATTGTCCTATGATTGTGATCCATATACCTTAGGAATGAACCCATTTATTAGTGACAAATAACCTTATTACTGCTACTAGAAGTGTCGTTATTAAGTGGTAGAGGCCTACCAAACTGGGTGCCCTAGTTAGAACCTTTGTGCCATTTGGTGCCCATGAAGAAGTTATTCCATAGGACCAAGAGTTCCTTATAGTTCTGATATGACTTTGCATTTGAACCTCATATTCTTACTCACAAGAATTCTGACCTTCACCCATGGGACTCCCCCCTGATTCTTGGTTAATCTCTTTTCCGACTCTCTAAAAAGAGAAAATATTTTCGATTGAACTTGTCTCTTTCAGACTCATTAAATGGATTTGAAAGGACATCTATTTGGTGTAAATTTAACCTTTTTTCGGACCAAGTATACTACTTACAAAAAAGGAACACTCTAGTCAACATTGGCTAGAAGAGTTCTATTGGGTATTATTTTATACCTTTTCGGGCCTAGGAGACTAAATCTACGAAAAAAGGACATTCTTTGGAGTTAAGTTGTAATCACATTCCATCCTCATGCTTGCAGTATTGATCCTATTTCTGGTTTTCGCTTTCTCGTTATAAGCCTCTTACCTCAACAATTTGCATCACTAGCCAAGCATAGCCTTGTTTATATCATTTGCAACTTGACACCATGTACCCTAAGAGGAAACATTCTCCCGAGTGTCCATGCCCCGCATGCACTTCCTTGCATTGAACATAGGTATGTTCCATTGTTTGGAGATATTTTATTACTAGGGACACTCGTTTCCTCTCTTGTATCATAGCATTTCTTTGCCTATGAAAAAACAAAAAAAGACAGGTGGGAAAAGAATATTATCTCATATCGACATCAGTTGTGTCGCCTTTGAACATAGCATGAAATTTTGATTTGACTATCATCCAAAGTTTGGGTTTAGCATGACCTTAGGAAGTTGATCTCGTTACTTAGATTTTACTCCTCCGACTAGTTATTCTTCCAATCCCTATGGAGAGTTTGTTGATGCCTCCTGCATCACGAAGTTTCATCATCAAGTCTATGCTACTTGAGTTATTCATATGTCTCATGATCTTGTTAAAATTAAGTCTATAATCCTGTGTCGATCATTTGTTAGAACTCTTGGCTTTTCATGTCGCCCATACCCTTGGTTTGTCTCAGAGTCACATGAAGCTATAGTCCTACCATGCACCCTGGTCCTACTTTCATTATGGGTAGGTAACCTTGAACCTAGCAACCGACATCTCCTTATTGGTCGTTGACTGGGGGGGTTTCCCTTGTGTTTGATGGCAATAAATCTATTCACGCATTTGGATTTGTGTAGTGTCTTGGATTCCATTAGCCCTATTGGTGGTTTCCTCACCTTTGTCGGTAGTCTTCCTTATTGGTTTCTATTCATAGGGTCTTTTTCGTGCACTACTTGCATCTGGTGCATGTGAAAGACGCACAGGGTTGTTGGTTCGTGAACATCCAATTCATCTAAGCTCCTCCTAATCATCAAGTTATTTCTTTGTACCTCGTGTTGACTTATGAGAGATTCTCTAATGCTCTTCTTTCAACGGGTCTCCTTCCATCGAATTCAACTCATCTATTCTGGAAATGAGACCTAGAGTCCTATGAGTACCTAGAGGCTTGCATTCATCAGTGGCAAGTTCTCCTGCCATCAACAATTAGGAATACATCAATGTCTCTTAATCAATGCATTCTTCAAGTGTTCAACCTCAAGACCCTTATTCACACTTGTAAGAATGTACTCGGTGCCTTGATACCTACTTTCATTATCGATAGGTTGTCTCACATTTGTTAACAGTGTACCTTAATGAGCGGTAATCAAATGAAGTCTCATTATGTTCGACATCAACTCCTATATTCACATTATGTATAATTGCACCTTCGACAAATAGTGTAAAAGACCTCCAACTTACAGTAGCAACATTCCTATTTTGTTGTTGTCTTTCATTGGACCAGTTCCTATATGACTTTAGTGATCATGGGAGATTAGATTGTACTCCATTGAGTACAAATATCTTCAGATTGATTTTGAGACTGGATTCCACTGGTCCTTGTTCGTGACTATGACAACCTATGACATGTGTCTTCTTTGTATTTCCTACTCATGGCCATGAACAACTATTTGGTATATTTTTGCATGGATCTGCAGTGTAATTCAGATTGGAATCCATGTGTACAAAGTCATTATGGATTGTAATATTCTCATGAGTAACTAGCACTTCCAGCTGAGTCTCCATTACTCCACTTCTGGTAATTATAATGTATTTCGTCCATCGCAGGTACTCCTCTAACCTCACACATCAGGGGGCATATGTTACAAAAAAAAATTCCTCACCCCTTGCAACTTGATTGGATGGCCTTTACATTTCCCTATACAAACTTGAAGTCCCTTTTACCTTCCAGAGCCAAAAAAACACATTTTTCCACATATACATGCCCTATCAGTTAGACAACAAGCATATACGTAGGTTGCTCCACTACATCCTGCGTACATCAGATTTGGTTCTCAAAATTAAAAATTATGTTGGGTTTTCATGTCATTTCACGAAATCCATGATCCTTGACCTTCCATATACTGGAAACACTCTAACTCGACCCTTCAGTTCCATTTGAAAGATATAAATTGAACCATATCCAAGCCTTGGAAAAGGAGGAGAGAATTCAACTTTGAGAGAAAAGATACTCTAGAGAAACTTCACTTCATATTGAGTCTGCATCCCTTTATCCTTGAATTTCTAAACTCATTGTTCAGTCCCCAAGCTCTTCCTTCTTTGTGATGGAGAACCTCATTGTCTCCTTTATATGAGCTTGCCTTTGGTAGATGATTGAAGTGATGGAGGCCCATCTGGATGGACTTAGTTTCTCAGTTCCGAGATGTGTCATTACAGAAGTTTGTCACCTATATACTTATGTTGATTATTTTAATAGAAATACTCTTTTCTCATCCAATTGATATCTTGCAAATATTTGAATTATTGTATGTTAATGGATTATGCTAATATATGTGCTAACATTATATATTATCACCATATGCTTGCGTATCTTGGTTGTTGAGGACAAGTTGCAGGCATACAACTTTGAGTTGCATGCTCAACAATGGTCTTCATCAAACGTCTGGGCCAGGTAGGATCTTGGCCTTGTCTTGTTATCATTTCATTTATATAGCATACTTGGGATTAGAGTTGATTTATGTGTGTCATTCTGTCTATTGTGGTTTACCCCATGCCATAGAGAGATTTTCCTTGTAATAAGTAGTTGGATTGAGCCATTTTACAATGACTTCTACCTTTATGTGATCTATCTTTAGCTGACCATTCCCTACAATATATCCCAAATATAACATAATTGTTTTTTCCAAATTGACATTTAGATAACTTGATATACAACTTCTCCTTCTTCAAGAGTTCAAAGACTGTCTTGACATGCTTTATATGATCTTCTCATATTCGTCTAAAGATCAATATGTCGTCTAGATAGACAATAAAAAAATCATATATATAGGGTTGGAACACATCATTCATCACTCTCATAAATGTTGTTGGTGTGTTACATTACCCAAATGGCATAATCAACCATTCAAACAAGCCTTGCTTGGTCTTGAAAGCATTTTTCCATATGTCACCTTATGCAATTATGATCTGATGGTAACCACTTCTCAAATCCAACTTAGTGAAGTACACAACATTCTTTAATTGATCTAATAGATCATCAATTATGGGAAGAGGATAACGATTCTTTATTGTAATCTTGTTCAAGGCTCAAAAATCAATACACATCCTCCAAGTACCATCTTTGTTATGAACTAATACAATAGGAGAACCACACAGAGAGGAGCTTGGTATGATGATTCCTTTATCAAGCAACTCCTGAACTTGCTTCTTTATTTTTGCATTCTCGATTACTTATGACCTATACATTCCAATGTTCGGAAGAGGAACATCTTGTTGCAAATACAATTCATATTCAACCTCTTTTTTAGGAGGCAACCCTGTAGGTACCTGAAACAAATCATCATAATTAGATATGATGTTGATCGACCACTGTTTATGATTTGGATCACAACCTGATAAAGTATTTGTTATATATTCTTCTTTTTGTTTCACTATCATGAGAACAAAAGATTTATTTGTGCTTAGGAGTCTCTTCATTTGCCTTGTTCTCACTAGAGAAACATTAGTTTTGATGTGATGAGCTATGACAATATATTCAATCCAATCCTTAAAAAGACGATATTTATTCTCTTCTCGGTAGAATACATCCTTCCTGTCAAATAGATATGGACTACCCAAGACAATGTCGCAAATTTCAAGAGGCACAACATCTAACTCAACCTCATAAAAAACTTAGTTGTTATTGCAAATCTAATATTACACTATTTCGTTACCTGCAACTTAGCATTGTCACACAACCAACCTAATGGATATGGATTTTTGTGAGGTGTCGTCTTCAAACCCAACTTCTTAACAATTGTTTCATATATTAGGTTAACTTAATATCCACTATCAAATAAATTATCTACCTTGGTGTGCTTGACTATAACTTTGACATGAAAAAGCTCACTTCTCTTCTTTTGATCAATATCACTTTCTATTTTGGTCGATTGAAATGAAGAATTTGAATTGATTGTTGATATACCTTTGCTTCATATGGCCATGATATTAGATTCATCTTTAGAATATGACCCTATATCCCGATGAGCTAATGCAACAGTCTTTTGCTTCACTTTTTCCTTGAATTTCTTTGGTCGTGATTCTAGATGCAGCTTCCAACACTATGATTCTTCATGTCCCTTTTTCTTACAGTGGGAACATGTAGGTCTTCCCTCAGCTTGCTTCATTGTGGATGAATTTTTACTCTTCCATTTACCTTTTGGTTTCTTCTCGAACTTGAATGGCTTCTTATCTTTTCTCACATGCTTACCCTTACTAGCCTCTAGATGTGTATCTTGTGTTGATACCTTATCAATGTTAGTAGGGATAAACATTAAGATAGTATGACGAAGATATGAGTGCATGCCACCAATATACTTCAGAAGAGTTTCATGAGTATACAACGAAATCCCTAATGATAATGCCTTCTTTTTGAATTCATGTGTATATGACTGAATATTATGGCCTTTACTCTGTCTTAGATGTTGCCATTCGATCATTTTCATTTGCATATGTGTCAGTGGATATAATTGTTTCCTTATAGCCTTGGTGAAATGATCCCAGGAAGAGATTACTTTACCCTTTTGAATAAGATAAACTTGCATCTTACTCTTCCACCGTATTAAGGCAGTGCCACTTAGTCGAATAGAATCTAACTGTATCTTTCCATCCTCATCCATGATCCTTTGAACCCTGCAATATACCTCTATCTACTTGATCCAGGTGATCAATTTCTTAGCATTCAATTCTCCATCATAGGTTGGAAATTTGAACTTGACATCCAATTTTAGTAATGATGGATTATGATTAGACTTCTTAGAGGAATTATTTCAACGAGAATAATGTTTAATTGCTTCAGAATAAACTGATGATGATGATGAGGATGGTGAAGGCGGCTCTGAAGGTCTACCACCTTCACCTCCTCCTTCTCCTTTTACCAAAGATTATTTGCTTACATGCTTTTGAATTCTTTGTTCTAACTCATATATTGTTTATTTCAATGATTGAAGCATAGCTTTGATATCTTCATGACTCATGCGGTGATCTTCTTCTTCTTCTTCTTTTTCAGAAGCCATCTTATGTCTTTGAAATATTTTTCGAATTTCGACCTTATAACTTGGAAGTTTTCCTTTACCAAGTTTTAGTTTGGTTCTTGTAATAATTCACTTGCAAACACTTGTCAAACCTACTCTGATACCAACTTGATCTGAAAATCCTTATATGCTTATTAATATTTTAATACATAAGAAACATCTACTTGATCTTCAAAATAACATGATCGCTTGACTGTATGTAAATTACATGTGAAGTACTTATCTAACAAAATCCATTTTAATGCTAAAATAACTTGTAAAATAATTGAGTTTGAAATGAACAACAATAATGAAATCCCATACACAAGTTGGAAAATGGAGTTCACCCAATTTGGACTACCTCTCTAGGTATGTTTCCAATAGAAACCTTATTTTATTAATCTTCAAATGCTTGCGTTTTAAGATGACCTTTTTACATGTTGCTTAAATGTAGAAACGGAGTGCACCGTTGGATTCCTGGTGAAAAATCATGAAAAATGAGTATAAAATTCTCAAAATTTCATCAAGGTACCTCTCAACATGTTTTACAGTGTAGCCTCATAACTTAGGTACCCTCGGGCACAAATTACGAGACTAAACTCTAGATTAATGTGTGTACAATATTGGTCTGTGTGCCCATTAAATAGGGCATGGGCCCTTAACCAATGTTTGAATTTCGTGGTAAAGAGATAAGTGGTTAGGGCATGACTCTGGAGAAAATTTCAAGCTAGGGTTTAATAGTCATGGTATCAGCAATGACCAGCATGGTCACCAAAGGGGGAGGGAATGCAACCCCCTCATACAAGAAGGTAGTGGTGGATAGAGGGAAAGGCCCACGAGGCGGCAGTTTCAAAGAACCTCTGACAAGCACCTCGGGATCGGGATAGGAAAAGAATCTAGAGGGAAACCAAGAAAAAAATGATCACGTGGGGGAAGGAGCCAGAGAAGCCCAGAACGATGCGCAAGCAATAGAGAACCCTAGTGGGGTAGATGGGTGAAACCCATGTAAACCTAAAACAACAATTATACCCAAGGTTATATTGGAAGACCCCCAAACACAACTCTTCCAAGATCATATGAAGACACATGCACTGATCTGCAAGTTCATGGGCATGTGGCCCACAGAAAAAAATGTTGCGCAACTGGATAAAATACCACTGGAAGCTAAGTGGAGAAGTGGAACTCCACCTAGGCTTGAAAGGATTCTTCACAACGGTCTTTATGAACCTAGGGGACAGGGATAACGTCTTTGAGGGGGGGGAGCATATTTCCATGCCTTTGTGGGGTTGTACATTGGTCCATGGAAGGAAAACTTCTCCCTAGAGAAATAAACCTTTAAAAATGTCCCAGTCTGGCTAAGGATTTACTCCTTACCACTAGAATACTTGCTTCCATCCACCTTCAAAGCCATAGGGAACAAGCTCAGAAAATATGTCAAGACATCGTAAGATACTCTAAAAGGCATATATACACCCTACGCAAGGATCTAGATAGAGATAGATGTTTCAGGGGCACTCTCAGAAGCCATAAGCCTGGAGTTTAGGGATGATGAGTGGATAAAAATCATAGACTACAATAAGATCATGTTTCGATGCAGAATATGCCATGAACATGGACACCCACTAAGAGAATTCCCTCTTAACAAAAAACAAGAATAAAAAAACACGAAGCTACAACAGGATGAGGACAGTTTTGTGAAACCAAATCACAAAAGCAGAAGACACAAGAGACAAGGCAAGGCCCCAACAGGAAGCAACCTAGAAGCCAGGCTTAGAACAAAAGGAAGGGGTAGGCCCAACCAAGGAGAAGGAGGAGGGAAGGAAAAGATGAAAGATAAGGCAGCGAGTGAACACACAACTCAGGATAACACAGAAACTCCAAGCAATAAAGGAGAACATGGAGGTAGCTCAAGTCCCAGGGAAGGAGGAAACGAAGATACCAACACCCCAATGTAGGAAGCAGATGGAGATTCAAAGATGACTCCAAGTGAGGTAGGAACAGATGACCTAGATCTCAGAGACATTGTGGAAAGGGAAGGAATAGATCTACCGAATATACTGGAGCAATGGAAAAGGCAGGGAGTAGACAATGTGTCAGCGGAGCAAGTTGATCACATTCAATATCTCTTCCTCCTAAGTGAGGAAGAAAAATAAAGAGGGATCAAGAGCATGCATGGCGAGATAGGACACTTGGGAATCAAAACAGGTGATGGATAGCCACAACACTCACCCAAGCAGGCAAGGAGGAATAAAGGCAAAAAATCAAATAGCGTATCCCTACAAGAACTAGGAGCCATGATGATAAACTCAGGTAAGATTAAAAAGATCTTCCCCAACTCCCCCCCACATGTTTAAATGAAGATTATAACATGGAATATAAGAGTCCTAAACAACCCAAGAAAGCAATGAATCCTTAAAAATAGACTAAGTAAGGAACAACCTGACCTATGTTTCATTCAAGAGACAAAATGCACTTTAGACAGAATGGAAACAATCAATAAAAAACACTAGAGTAAGTACAAGATGTTGGTTGTCGAAAGCCAACAGATGGTGGGAGGTATCCTCACCTTGTGGAACCCATAATCAGTGAACCTACTTGTAGCAGAAGCCACGAGACACGCACTTTCTGTTAAAATGAAAATTATAGGGAACACAAAGGAAATTCTATGCACTAATGTGTATGCCCCCCAGGTGATGGAGGAAAAAAGGAGACTATTCCTCGACCTAGAGAATATAAAGGATCGCACCTGCAACCCCCATTGGATCCTAGCAGGGGATTTCAACATCATCACTACACTCACTGAGAAAAAATGGGGCACCAAGAGACTGGACAGAGATGCGAAAGAATTCTCAGCATTCATTGACACAATGAAGCTTGTGGACATCAGGACCAACAATGGTTAGTTCACATAGAACAACAAAAGAATAGGTCACCACCAAGTAGCTACAAGGCTAGACAGATTCTTGGTGTCGGAATCAATCATGTTGCAGGGACTAACTTTGGACTGCAACATCCTCCCTTGGAGGGGATCAGATCACTGACCAGTTCAACTAGAAGCTAATTTTCAAACCACACCGAAGAACAAACCATTTAGATTTGAGAAATTATGGATMGACCATCCCACCTTCARCAAAAACATCAACCAATGGTGGCRGGAGGAACTACCAKATCAAGGKACAAGGATGTTCAAACTTTACAAAAAACTAAAGTACATCAAACAAAAACTCAAGGAGTGGAACAAGGAAGTCTTTGGAAATATAAACCAGGAAAAAAAGAGCATCGAGGACAGAATGAGGAATCTACAGGAATAGTGCATCAAAGAGGGATACACAGAGGATTGGAAAAAAGAAGAGATCCAAATGACCCGAGAATGGGAAGCAATATGCCAGCAGGAAGAAATCATGTAGCGCCAAAATTCCAAAATAAGGTGGCTAAAGTAAGGGGAGAGGAATACCAAGTTTTTTCATAGAAAAACTATTGCAAGAAGATCCCATAACAAAATCTTGAAGATTAGAGATCGGTATGGGATCGAAAGAGAATCCCACCAGGAAATTGAGAATACACTGGTCAACCACTTCCAGGGGATAGCCCAGGAACCCAACCAAGACAGATCTGAGGCCATACAAAGAATAATTCAGCACATCCCTAAGCTGGTCACAAAGGAGAAATTGTTGGCCTAAGCAAACCCATCGCAAAGGAAGAAATTGACCAAGTGATCTAGGAGATGCCCAACGGAAAGGCCCCAGGCCCGGATGGCTTCACAGTGGAATTCTTCAAAGCCTACTGGGAAGTGGTTAAGCATGATATTTATGGGGTGGTGGAGGACTCCAGGCGATCGACATCCATCATGAAAAGCCTTAAATGACACAATGATCACTCTAATACCAAAAGAAAATGAAGCTAGGACCCCAGATTGCTACAGGCCTATAGCTTTATGCAATGTAGTTTACAAGATAATCTCCAAAGTCATATCTAATAGATTGAAGCCACTCCTTCCCACACTGATTTCACAGGAACAGGCGATTTTTGTGGAAGGAAGACAAATCCTAGACAATATCATCCAAGCCCATGAGATCATTCACGTGTTGAAAAGCCAAAGGAGAGGGGGGATGATAATCCAACTTGATCTGGCGAAGGCTGATGACAAAATAAGTTGGCACTACATGGGCAAGACGTTGGAAGATTTTGGGTTCAACCAACACTAGATCAACTCAATAGTCACTCTAGTCTCAACGACAAGCTGCTCGCTACTAATCAATGGGGGCCCATCCAAACCTTTCTGTCCATCCATAGGCATAAGACAAGGGGACCCATTGTCCCCCTTCCCGTTCATTCTAATGATAGAAGGGCTAAGCATAAGCATTAAAAGTGCAACTACAGCTAGTGAAATAAAAGGCATCAAACCTTTTGAAAACTGTCCAACCTCCACACACCAATAATTCGTTGATGATACCCTACTCCATGGCACACCCATGGTAAAGGAAGCAAAGGATTTTAAAAGAATCTTAAAAGACTTCGGGGAAGCCTCATGGGTGAAAATCAACCACTCCAAATCCATGATATATTTCTTCAACACTAATCCAACAATTCAGCAATACTTGGCCAACATTCTGGGGTTTGAAAGTAAAATGGTCCCAATGAAATACTTGGGAATCCCCCTAACGGACAGAGCCTACATAAAGGCTACGTGGGAAGGAGTTATCAACAAACTGCAGGAGATGGTAAAAAATTGGACTTATAGAGCCCTAAACCTGGCCGGAAGGCTTATCCTCACCAAAACGGTTCGTCAACCAATTTAGGCATATATCATGTCAATGTTCCCAACCCCCAAAGGAATTCTGCAAAAGATAAGAGCCATCCAACGAGACTTCCTATGGCGCGACATAGAACATAAAAAGAAATGGGCCCTGGTGGCCTCAGAAAAGGTATACAGACCAAAAGGCAAAGGTGGCTTGGGGTTATAGGACCCACAGGTAACCAACGAAGCCTGCGGGGCAAAGCTCTGGTGAAGATGGGTAAAAGACAAATATGTACCGTGGGAAAACCTCTCGAAGGCCAAGTATGCCCTGAACATAAGTGACCAGGAGCGAATTCGGTTCATGGGAATAAGGGAGGGATCAACCATTTGGAATATTTCCTGGCGAAATAAGAACTGAATCTAGAAACACAACTTCTGGGAAGTCATAAATGGTATAACAATAAGGTTTTGGGAGGATGCATCGCAAGAAGAACCCAGAATGGAAAATCCAGACAGGGAGGAGCTTCAATAGGAAATGATTGGGCAAGGAAAAACAAAAATCCATCATTACTAGAAGCAAAGAGATGGCAACGCCAGATGGAGGATCTGGGACAAACTTAACCCACAAAATAGAGCCCAGATCGAAACAATAATGAAAGAGGTGGAGGAGGAATTGGGAAAAGGAAAATTGGGGTCTTGGAAGAAGAGGACCAATTGAGGAGGGGCAGAAAAAATGGGGGTGAATTCAACTTAAAATAAAGACGGTATTACATCGCAGGTCAAGACCAAGAAAATCCGGAGAAACAGTGGGAAAAAATTTGGAAAATCCCCCAATGGCCAAAAATCAAAATGTTCAAATGGCTAGTTCTACATAACCAAATTCTAACTTGGGAGAACCTCGTGAAAAGGGGTTTCATAGGTCACTCTTGCTACCATATTTGTCTATACAAGGAGGAAACAACTAACCACCTCATGGACGAATGCAGTCACACAACAGAGATTTGGGATTGGACGACAGGCATCTTCCACCAATCCAATAGGATCTAGGGTAACATCAGCGCAACCATCAACAACTGGAATGAGGGTTACAATGAAAATAAAATGGTAAACCTTTGTTGGAATATAACGCCAGGGATGATCATCTGGGAAATATGGAAAGAACGAAACCGACGCATCTTCAAGAATGAAAGCATACCGACATAAAGGATAAAGGAGACAGTAGTCTTTCAAATAAGAGAAACGACGCAGAGCCACAACTGCAAGACGAAGAAAGCGCAACTCACAGACCAAGACTCCCGTATCGTGGACTTTTTTCAACTGAAATATTGGCGCAACAACCTACCTGTAGGGTGCAATCCGCAACTCCAGATAGGATCTCGCAACTAGACTCCCCCTCCATCAGGGTTCTTCAAACTAAACTTTGATGAGGCGACAAAAGGGAATCCAGGAGTGGTAGGGGTAGGTGGATTGATCAGAGACAATGGCGGCAACATCATCGAACTATACGCCGGGAGCATGGGAAACTCAACCAACAACGCGACAGAATTTGGATCCCTGGAACTTGGCCTTGAAATCCTAAGTTGAGAAAGGATGACAAACCCCATCGTGGAAGGTGAATCCACCCTGGTTATCAAAACGGTGAAAAGAATCCAAAATGGCACCAGAGTAGGCAAGGTTCAACACCACTAGCACCTTGCACACTCCCTACAAAAAATACAGGAGCAACTGAGAACTCTAAATACAGTGGAGTTGCACTGGGTGCGCAAGTCAGCGAATGCGCTAGTGGACAGGCTCGCCAACGAGGGGGTCGACAAGGAAGGCCCAGAACTAGACGATACCTGGATCATCATTCAGGATGGGCAACTTAGAATAGACTACAACCACCTTGCGGCCAAAGATTGTGAAGGCAGTTTAAGCATGGAAGGTCACATTGAGGAGGACATCGCAAGGCCTCGCAGAAGGGACGCGGGCCCCAAGTAGGACAGGATTGCCTAAAAAATCTGCCACTAATTATTATAAAAGAGCATAATAAGCAGTAGACAGATGATCGGAAGCAATGCCATTATGCCAGTAAGAGGCGTGGGGAAAGCACGAGTGAAAGGCCAGGAAACAAGTCACATGCAACGAAAGATGTAAGGCATGTGGGGCATATGATAACCAGGATCGATCCACCAGGCCAAGTACAGGTATAGAGAGAAGCACAATTGGATCACAAGCGAGCAAGGACCATAATCACACAGGGACAAAGGATGACCCATCATGATCATACGAGCCTTAACACGAAAATTGACGAAAGCGCACATCACCGTGAGCAAACCAAGCTTGAAAGGACAGGCTTGCAGCGGGGAAAGGTCAATAAGAAGAGGGACAACAGAAATAGATGCAATCAAAAGGAGCGCAACAACAGGGATTATCACAGAGTCAAGGGGAGGGAAAGGAAGAATACATGGGAAGTGAGGCACAGACAGAGTATCTAGCACAGGAGTTGCGACAGGCAAAGTGGGATGGCGCATCTAAATCAAACACACAGGAAAAGGAACCCATCTGGGAAGGAAGTCCTGAATAGTCTGAGGTGGCTAACAAGAATGGCATAGGCCGAGAAATATGCGGAGGGCACCTTCCAAACTCGGGTTGCGTCGAAGGGGAAGGAAACCATCACCCGGTGGGAAAATGAATTGAAGAATAAGTGCAAAGGTAAAGCGCATGATTCATTGGTACATGAAGCAGACTAGGTAACAGATTTGGGGGCCACACAACCCAGGGAAACCCTCTTCCACAAAACAGTGGAGATGGCATGGATAACTAAGATGATGATCGAAAAAGTGATTTCAAAAAGGGAAGAAGCGAGGCAAGAGGACAACAAGGAAAACACAAAAATGTTGGACGAGATCCTGTGTCACATCGACAGTCTGGAAACTATTACCAAACTGTTAGTAGAGGTAGAGAAGGACCAGAAATGAAAGTTGGAGCGGTTGGCAGCCCAGTTCCACCTCTAGCTACGCTACGTCCATCACATGGACATCATGCCTGCCGATGGACACGGTGCGCCAACTCAAATCAGGAAGACTCGCACGACCTCACAGAAGGAAGATAACAAGAGTCATGCGAATGGCAGGAAGGAGCACCCCCGGTGCAGAAACACTTCATATTTTTGGATCAATGATTTGGTAGTCTATAGGTAGTAATTCCAGGCTTTGTCAGGTTAGCTTAGATATCTTTCATGCTATGTTTTAGGAGGATGATTTTAGTTTTTTCTTTTATGTATATGCATTTTTCTCCAACTAAACATGGAAGGTCTGGTCTGGTTCCCCTTGCTGGTAGACCAAAACCATCCCTCGTTACTTTCAACTTGCACAACTAGGGACCCCCTGGTCTAGTTTCCTTCTAGGCAAACCAGGAGGCCCACCTTTTATATCATATTATTTTCAATAATATAGATTCCTACACTCACTTACAAAAAAAAAATGTCTGAATTTTGTGGCATGGTTTAAATATAAATTAGTTGGTTTGTTTTAACAAACCATATATATGGTTCGTTGGTTAAAATTGTGGCATATAAAGTGGTGGGTCGGGGGTTCTATTCCTCGTGATCCTTGGCATATTCCATAGTTTTTTTTATGTGTGGTTATAACCATATGTGATATGGTCACGGTGGAATAATTTTGTTAGCCTCCGCGCGAACTATGGTGTTGGTTATGTAATATAACATATGACTACAAAATAAGGGTCAAGGGCTAGACCCTCGGCCCCGCTTTTAAAACCCATTCAATACGCTACTTCACTTTAAATGCATTTGTTGCCATGTAATGTTAAGAACCAAATATATGGCGTGTTGGTAAAGGAGGGCTGTTAAGGCTTTGGGAGGTCGCGGGTTTAACCCCTATCCACTCCCAAATTTTTAATAAAAACTAGCTATTATAGGCCAATGGGAGGTCACCATGTGGCGGCCTCTCATTAGTTCATATTTTCCACGTGTCATCATATGACTTGTCCACTTGGATGTACAGGCTTGCCTAGTCAGCTGACAACTCATCTACCTAGTCATTGTATGGTCAACCCACGTGGCACCTTGGGGTGTGGCCATGTCATCTGTATGCTCGTGTCACGTGTCACCCTTGCAGTGGTGACATGTTTCACCCTTTTACCCCTTTGACTTTGAATTTGACCAATTTGACTTGAAATTTTACCACTCATAACTTTTGCATACGAACTTCGCTTGACTTTTCATTTGCGCCATTGGAAAGCTGACAACGATCTCTATGCATTGATGTTATTTTTGAGAGAATTTGGGATGGTTGAATTTTGAGCATTTTTTAACCATTCTAGACCTCTGTGGATGTTCCATATCTTTCTAGACTTCTGTGAGCATTCATGGATCCTCCTGGATCATGGAGACAATCCTTGTCAATTATCCTTGCTCCAATTGTCCTCGCTCATGCTTCAGATTGAAAACCTACACACATAGAAATGAGAAGCCTTCCTCAAGACTATTGGAAGAAATGAAATGAATATGAAATAACTACTTTAACTAAATTAATCAAGGAAATTACTTCCTTAGCTAAACACTGAAAGGAGATTGAATTCAACATAAACAACTCAAGCTTTAGGGGAGGGAAAGAAGATAGATCTTTGTTTTATTATTAAGAACAACAATACAAAAACTTGTACCTGGTTCTATTATCAACACCATCCATAACCACCTTCTGGATTCCTCCAATCCCGAGCTACTCAGGACTACAACACTTCTATCGTTATTCTCCTAAGGAATAGGAGGAATATCAAGGGGTCTTAGGCCTCATTTATGCAAATGAGAAATGAACTTCGAGAAACATGGGTTTCTTGGGAAATGCAGATCATAAAAACCTCGGGAATAAATGAATTGGTTGCTTGGGGATAGATGATTACTCTGGCATAATAATAGTTCCTATCCCTCCTCCTTCCTTTGGGTCTCTTTTATACCATTTCAAGATGGTTAAAATTGTTTTTCTACAGGTTTTAAGGAGTTATTGAGTTAGTTTTCTTGTAAACCCCACTGACGAGTGCATAATTTTCACATTTTTTATACTTTTTTGGTACATTAATATGCACTTGCACCTTTTCTAAAGGAAAAGGGTGAGTACTCACACCTTTACTGAGCAAAAGTAGCAAGTTGATTGCCAAGAAAGCATTTTTGGCAGAGTTTAGGGAGATCCCATGCAACAAAAAATAGGATATGAAGGGATAATCACTAATCACATGCAACTTAGATACTAAGGTGGCAAAATATTCTATAATAAATGCCTCTTAATGTGTGAGGTTAGAAGAGGAGATGATGACTGAAATACATTATCATACTATAGAGGGAGCAGTTGAGTGGGACCAGGCATAGTTCACCAAATTGTAAATCAAGAAAGCACCTGCAATAGAAACCAAGGAATCATATTAATTTCTTCCCGAGGTAGGCATACCCATGCTCAAGTGTGGATAAGCATGGCCACCAAATCAAGTACATCGCAGATCCATGAAGCATATATATAGCAATGATCATGGCCACAAAAAGGATACATGATGGATCCATGTCAAAATATAACATAGTCATGAACAATACACAATGGATCCATGTCTCAAAGTATATCAAAAGGATAATTGGAGCAATGAGATGAAAACAATTATCCTTTGAAAGTACCAACATCATATGGGTGAGTGGCACTGTCTTTCACAACTCGGGCAACAACATAAAGTGGAGATGCTCCTATGGCACAAGGTCTTCAATCCTAACTTGTCTAAGGTACAAATCTTCATCATATGAATAAATGTGTTGATGTCAAACATGGGACCATTCATAAATGTGAGATAACCCACTGATAATGATAGTGGGAATCAAGGTGCACAGTACATTCTAGAAAGTGTGGATAGATGTGTTATCATCAAGCACTTGTAGAATCTACCGATCAAGGGACATTGGTGTATTCCCACTGTCAATGGTGAGGGATCCTACCATTGATGACTACAAGACCCAAGGTACTATAAGGTCTCTATATCCCATTCCTAGAGAAAATGAACCAAA
The DNA here is from genome assembly GCA_010110895.2 of Picea sitchensis. NCBI lineage: Eukaryota > Viridiplantae > Streptophyta > Pinopsida > Pinales > Pinaceae > Picea > Picea sitchensis. Next base: position 323,799 of record SNQJ01S0003312.1, on the reverse strand, counting down.
GTTGATGGGAAGAGACTTGCTGGAAAGAGGGAATTAGAGCATCCCTCATCATCCAACATGAGCAAACATAAAGATAAATATTTGGAAGGTGTCAGAAGAAAGAGTTGGGAGAACACACCACCAAGTATGTCTCCTACATGCACCAAATGAAATAACACATGGAAGAGGCCCTCTGAGAAATAATTGATAATGAAAGTTGTTGACATAGGTGATGACTTCCACCAATGATGAAAATGGAAATGAAGGTACAACATGAATCCCAATATGTGAATAAAGGTATTTCCATCGAACACATGGGAAACCACTTTGCAATGACCAATGCTCAGTTGTCATCTGTTGAGCACAAGGTAACCCACCAATGATGAAAATAGGCCCAAGGTGATACAACTCTAGGTCAAACTCTCAGAGAAATGTGTCATAGTCGATAAGAGATGACTTGCCAATGAGAATTCAATGGGGACCTTCCACACTAGCATGCGTAATAGACAAAGATACCGATAATATTTGAGAACAACTTGCTAATCGGGAATGCCATCGTGAAAAGTTAGGGAATTTGAGGAATGGTCGACATAGGGTAAAACATCCCTTGAACATAAGCATGACAAAATAATGACTTGGACAACATTTGACAAAAAGTGGAACAATGATCTAAGTCTGTGATGCAGGAGGCACCAATAAACTCTCCATGATGACTGGAAGAGTAACCAACTGAAGGAGTAATAAAACTTAAAAAAATCAAGGTTCGGCTACCTAAGTTCATACCAAAACCAAACTTGTTGAGAATATGACTGAAAACTTGGTGCTTTGTTCAAGGGAAACAAGACTCAGGATAGTTTCCAACAAAAAAAAGATCTATATTATTTCCCCCCTCTCTCTTTTTTACCATATCTGATTTTTGTGTCTTTTTTATATTAGTAAACCCTGGGAAAGAATAAAATAATTCTAAAATATAGTGGAGAAAACAAGTGTTGCAGGGTAAGAAAACTAGTTCCAAGTGCATGGAACACACCTATGAAAGATGTAGGGAGGACATACAGGATATAGACTCTCTTTGTGGTGTTTCCTCTAGGGATAGGGTTCCAAGGTGTAGAGGCAACAAATGCAAAAACAAGCAGATGAAGAGAATGTGTTTGCAGTAAGAAGCAAATGACAAATTGATGCTAGCATTAGAATAAAAAGCGCAAGCAGTGGTATGTGACGTAGTAGTACAACTCGAAATGAAAAGATTGGGAGTCCTGTAGGTAATGACCAACAATAGGTTGAGAATAATTCATGCAGCTTCAATGCAAAGTCATGGCGAGACTCTCAAGACTATGAAAATTTAAGCATCAGTGCCAAAATGTCAAACATGGTTCTAACTAGGGCACCCATGATTGGTAGGCTCTACCACGTGAATTACAATTTTTTTTAAAATGATGAACAAGGCTTCATGACACAACTCAATGGGGTTGATCCTAAGGAAAAATGAAACAATAAACTGATAATGCATAATGCAAGGCATGAATTCATAACCTATATGCTAGTTTTTAGATCAACACTTGTTAGAACGGATCAATGTGGACCAAAATGATAAAAAACACCATTTAAATGAACTTGGAACTTTGTTGCAAATTAAACAATTCAAACACAATCTGAAATGACCACATTATGCATTAAAACTAACAAAATAGATTACAAAAATGGTCAAGACGTCTTTTGAACTATATAAAAGTGGGTAAAAAAATAAATAAATAGGTGAAAGAATGAGTTTTTACCAATCATTTTTAAATTTCCAACCAAACCTTTCTTTGTAGTGAAAAAAACCTTTTAACTTTAGGTGGAGATTGTGAAAGGTTACACTATCATTTTTTGATTTCATTAGGTCTAGGTAACTCACCATCCCATTCTCTTTCATTTTAGTATTTTAGTTTTTGAAATATGTGGAAATTTGGTTGATGGGGACCCCTATTTGTGAAGGGAAGGAATTGACTACAATGGAAAGTTTCCAAAGGATTCTCTCAAGTTGAAGGAATTGACTACAATGAAACCTTTGCCTCCATAGCCAAAATGAATTCCATCCACGTTGTTCTAGCCCTTGCTACCTCACAGAAATGGGAGGTCCATCAGATGGATATTAAATTGGCCTTCTTTCATGGGGATTTGCAAGAAAAAATCTACATGGAACAACCTCATGGCTATGTCTATAATGACTCCAGCCTTGTATGTCACCTTAAGAAATCTCTCTATGGTCTTAAGTAAGCTCCTCGAGCTTGGGATGAAAAAATGGACAACATTCTTCTTGACACTGACTTTTATAGATGTCATTCTGACCCTAATGTCTATACCAAGAAAATAGGAAGCCATCTCATGATACTTGTTATTTATGTTGACGACCTTATCCTCACTGGTAGTGACCCTAAAATTTTAACCTATGTGAAATCCATCCTTAAAAAGAAATTTGAAACAACAAACTTAGGCTATTTGCATTATTTCCTTCGCCTCCAAGTATTGCAAACTAAGGAAGGTATTTCCCTTTCCCGGTCTAAGTATG
>SNQJ01S0003312.1:278888-299435 GCA_010110895.2 Picea sitchensis | reverse complement strand
TAAGGGGGCTTAAGCAAAAAAAGAATATTTTGTCAATATTCTTAAAGTTAAAGTCTAAAGTAGACGACAATGCATTTTATCCTAAGTCCCTATGAAGAAACGTATCACCATGTGAGGGAACCCATGTGTGGCCCATGAAGTTCCAACATGACAAGTGTCAAGTTGGGAACATGCACATAAGTTTTGGGGACTTCAAATCATTCAACCATTGGGGGGATCATTGTTCGCACTTCACTACCTCCACGCTACTGTCATCTATACCTTCATGTTGCTAGTATTCGTACTTGTACTTGTACCGAGACCTCGGTTAGATTTGGAGCTGGAATGAAGAGGCGGGTTGTCAGGGCCGTAGGACATTGAAGAAGTGGGTTGTCAGGCCTGTACAACACTAAAGAAGTGGGTTGTCAGGCCTGTAGGACATTGAAGAAGTGGGTTGTCAGGTCCGTGAGCATTCTCTCTGGGTGAGAGAACTGTTGGGAATTGATTTCCCAAGTTGCCAAATTACAACTACATGGCTCTGAGACTTCCTGTCCGACCTGTTGTCGAAGCCCCGAAAGGGAAATGGGGCAACCAAAAGACTGTTGAGCAGAGAAGGGGCACACTTCCTGGGGTGTGATATGCATATGGGGAATGAGACACTGTAGGCTGTTAGTTGAGTTTGCACCTGTGTCCGAGTTTGTATTCTGTTAAGGAGACCTTAGCCTGGTTATAAATCCTTTACCTAGGTGGAATTTAGCCCCAGCTCGTGGGTGACCCACTGTTGAGATTTTATGAGCAGTGTGGTCTAAGGATGTGAGGAACCTGGAAGGTCTGCACACAGTTGGTGTTCTTTTTTTAACTATAGATAAGTGTTTAATGTATGTTAATTTATGTGTTATGTTAATATTTATTCAATTATTCTTATGGGTTTTTCTGTATATGCTATATTTGTATATAGATGTTGTTATTCACATTAATATGAACAATTGCAGAAGTATATTAGTTACTTAAATGGTATCAGAGTTCGAAAAATTTTCGTGTGACATTGCCCAGCTAAAAGTCTAGAGACACTACAATGCGGTATCCGAGCTGTAATTGGGAGAGTTTTGGGTGGCGTGGCCCAACTTGGGTGGCTAAGAACGTTACAATGTGGTATCAGAGTCCAGTTTTCAAAACTGAGCATGCATGGGCCAATTAATAGAGGGCAGAGCTGAGATTTGCAAACTATGTAGGAATAATGTTTGACAGAATGTGAGAAGATGTCTACAAACTGTTCAATATAATTATCGCAGTGAAATTAAAGGAATTTTGCAAATAATTTGGAAAAACTAATCCCAGGAATTAAGTATAAGCAAATTTAGTCTCTAATTGAGCAGATTTGGATCTGTAGATGGCCGAAAGTTGAAGTTACAGAGCAGCCATGGAACCTATGACAAAATTGAGGCGAAATTGGGAAAAGCCCCAATTTTCGCAAAGTAATTCAAGACGAATTCAATATGCAAGAGGCAAATTTGAAGAGTAGGGGGTCAAATTTATATGTATAGACCTCGATTTCGATGTATCGAGCTTAATTACAAGCTCTAATGGTGGTCACAGAAGTAATTGCAGGAATTCCATGATAAAATTAGGCAAAAGTCCCCAATTGTGCTGTGAAAATTCTTGGAGAATGAACGAGTAACGAAAGAAATGAACCAAGAATTAAAATCTCTAAATTTTAATGGCAATCCGAGAAAGAAATTTCAAATGTGGGTGATTTTCAAAGTAAACAAAATTGGAAAAAATTGGGTATTTTTCCTGTACAATGACGCGGAGGCCACATGTCAGTTGATGTGGTAGAAGAAAGACATGTACTATCACGATGGTAGGTACATGTTGGATGGGATGACAGTTGGAAGGTGATGTGGAGCCATGTGGAAGGCCAACTGTCAGTCCCACGAAAACTCGGTAAGGTCTTGGAATTTGTCTAAGTGTTAAGCTATCGCAGAGTGTAGAGAGAATTAGGGGTATGGAAAGAGGTATGGTATCTACGCGAAACTGCGATAAGAAGTGGGAAAAATTGACTAAGTCCTAAGGATTTGTCAAGCAAACGAGTGGATGTAGTTCTAAGAGTAAAATAAATATGAGATCACCTGAACCTGCGGTGAAATTTCGAAATTTGACTAAGTGTGAAGACTTCGTGGGTGTGAAGGATATCACAGAGGTGATGAAACATAAGAAAATGACCACGAACCCGCGATGAGATCTTAGAGAAATTTACTAAGTATAGGTGTATAATGGATACACTGGAACAACACAGTGCCTTTTCGAGGAGGCGGAAGTTATAACATGAATGAAATAAGAAAAAACGTCTAAGTATGGGAGCAAGTTAAGGGCGGCGGAACACGAGAGTGTATTTTGGAGACCGCGGAAGTTTAAAGGGAAGAAATAAAGACCTTAGACCCGCGGTGAAATATGTTAACAATCAAGATCTAATTCGAAGATAATCAGACGGTGGTTGAGCATTGAAGCTATGATGCTCGAGCTAACGAAATTATTTTCCCTATAATACCATTAATAGTCTCCTTGCTCAAAGATTTTGAAGGGGGGGACATGAGAATTAGTCATGTGGATTTGTGGACAACGAAGTCCATGTATTCACTAAAGAATAAAAAAAAAAAGATATATAGAATTCACAAGAAATCATAAATAAATTATTTATGATAAAATTATGAAGAACATAATGTTGTATAAAATGATGGATTTCTTAAATTCTTGTAGCCTTACAAATCCTGTTGCATACACATTTTTGCAAAACCAAGAAATAATTCAACATAAGAAAAATTCAACAGGAATATCAGTAAACCAAGACATGGATGATGCCCAAGGAACTTACAATTATGAAGATGAAGGTAGAATATTTGGTATGGGCGTGGACATTGCAGTAATAGAATCCAATGGGCATGGAGAAGACGTAAAGGAAGAGAGAATGAACTTGGTGGAGACCATACAAAGTTTTCAAAAGGATGTCCAAAGTTATACAACTGATAACGAGAAGCTTATGAAAGCCAATGAGCAAGAAGAAGACTTTAACATCAAGTTAATGCTGAGCTTGGATAGAATAAAGAAGAAGATGGATAAGGAGACTGAGTCAAGCAAATCAGAGAGTCTTCGGTCTCATGATAAGAGAAGAAGAACCAAAAGTGTTGGTAGGCATCAACATCACTCCCCAAGGCATTCAACTAGGAGAACACATAGTAGTTCAAGTCCATCCCCTGTCAGGAAGCATACGTGTTATCACCAAAAAATTGCTCATACAAATACAAACAATAGATGAAGAAACAATCAACAAAAGTACAACATACAACCAATAATTACAGGAGGATCACAGTCAGGTTGGCTAGATAATCACAAAATTATGCAAAAAGATCATGAATTTCCGTGCATATTCAACAAAGATAGTGTGCGCATATTTGCGCAGACTAACACAACGTACAACACACACAGTGCGCACTCTGCACGATTGACAATCAAATAATCCGCGTGAATGCGGAAATGACACATTGATGATTTTGATCGAGTCTCAACCACTTCTGGGATGAAGTAGATCTTGCCCATTCACCAAAATTTCCCTAAAATTCCACCTTGGGATCACTAAAAGGATGGGAGGTACCTTCAAAGACCTCCCCATTCACATTTGAAACTAGTTGTGAAATATCTAGCCATCCTACTATAAATAGAGGATCATTGTATGCAAAAAAGGAGGAAGTTTATTGTAGAGCTATGTTGTTCAAATATTCTTGGAGAAGCCATTACATTTTAGAGAACAAATGGCTTCTCCAAGAATATTTGAACAACATAACTCTACAATAAACTTCCTCCTTTTTTGCATACAATGATCCTCTATTTATAGGAGGATGGCTAGATATTTCACAACTAGTTTCAAATGTGAATGGGGAGGTCTTTGAAGGCACCTCCCATCCTTTCAGTGATCCCAAGGCAGAATTTTAGGGCAATTTTGGTGTATGGAAGAGATCTACTTCATCCCATAAGTGGTTGAGGCCTGTCCAAAATCATCAATGCATTGTTTCCGCATTTGCGTGGGTTTCTTGATTGTTAGTCACGCGAAGCGCACACTGTGCACATTGCACGTTGTGTTAGCCCGTGCAGATGTGTGCGCGTTGTCTTTGTTGAATGTGCGCGGAAATTCAAGATCTTTTTACATAATTTTGTGATTATCTGTCCAACCCGACTGTGATCCTCTTGTAATTATTGGTTGTATGTTGTATTTTTGTTCACTGTTTCTTCATCCGTTGTCTGTATTTGTATGAACATTTTTTTGGTGATAACAATAAGAAGAAGTATGGAGTGGATGAACTACAAGGAGAAATGAATAAAATCAAACCACCTACATTTGATGGTGAATACAAGAAGGATGAAGATGCCGAGACTTGGCTGTTGGGCATGAGAAAGTATTTTCAGTTGCATAATTATTCTTTATAGGGAGAAGGAAGAATTGCCATATATCAACTCAAAGGAAAAACATCAATGTGGTGGGATCAGTTTGTGCAAGTGCAACACATTGATGAGAAAAAATGTTACTTGGAGATAATTTAAAAGGTATTTTCAAAAGAAGTACTTAACCAAATGATACTATGATAAGAAGACGAATGAGCTCTTTGAACTCAATCTTGGGAGTATGACCATAGATGAGTATGAAAGGAGATTCTTAGAGTTGATAAAATATGTTTCTTACATCAAGGATGAGCAAGTTAATATTCAAAGGTACCTGAGTGGGATGCCATCATTTATCAGCAACAAGATACAATATGATGATCCAAGATACTAGAGGAAACCATAAGGAGAGATAAATTCCTTTGTGACCAACATAGAGGAAGACTAACTTTCCAAAAGGCGTGAGAAGACAAGAAGAAGAGCAAGATGGAACATAGGAGGAAAGGGACAAAGCCACCATTCTTCCGAAATAATTCTCAAGGACAACCAACTCCTAAGGAACCCAAGATGACTGAGAAAATGGGGCAAAGACCAAGGCAACCACCTATTCAATGTTGGGGTTGTGGGGGAGATCATATGTACATAGATTTCCTCCACAGGGGTGAAAAAGTGAGGACTGTTCACAATGTACAACAAGTTGAAACAATGGAGGACATAAATATAAATGTATCTAGGATCTACACAACTTTAGATAACAAACAAACTGAGTTTCAATCACATATGATTGAAGTGGAAGGTAAGATCAACAACCAAACCATTGCTATTTTAATTGATTCGGGAGCTAGTAATAGTTATCTAGATTCTAAGATGGTGGAAATATTTCAATTGCCAAGAAGCAAGATTTGTAAACCTTGGTTGGTGCAACTAGCTACAAGAACAAAAAGAAAGATTAATGAGATGGTTAAGGCATGCCCAATAGGCATGAATGGATTAAGCACAAGGGAAGATATGAATATCATACCTTTGGCCTCATATGACTGCCTAATCGATATGGATTGGTTGGACCAACATCATGTTGTTCTAGACTATTATAATAAGGATTTTACCTTCTTGGATGAAGAAGGGAACCTGAGGACAATTCAGGGTATTCCAAGAGCAGTAACCATCAGAGAAGTTTCAGCCTTGCAGCTGAAGAAAAAATTTAAGAAAGGATCTCAAGTATTTGCAACACATATGGAGGTTGAACATAAGGATAAAGTACCAAGTATTGAAGATTATATAGTCCTAAAAGAATTTGAATATATATTTAAAGAAATACTGCGATTGCCACCCAAGAGAGATATTGATTTCTTCATAAATATGATGCCTGAAACAACCTCAGTATCCAAGAATCCTTATAAGATGAGTACACCATAATTGAAGGAGTTGCAAATGCAGCTGGAGGAACTTCTAAAGAAGGGGTATATATGCCCAATTGTGTCACCTTCGGGTGCCCCATTATTATTTGTGAAGAAAAATAATGGAACCTTGAGGCTTTGCATTGACTTCAGACAGTTGAACAAGGTAATTGTGAAGAACAAGTATCATTTTCCAAGGATAGATGATCTCTTTGATCAACTGAAAGATGCTAAAGTATTTTCTAAGATCGATCTCAAGTCATGTTATCACCAGGGAATAATTAAGGAATAAGACATTAACAAGTCTGCATTTAGAACAAGGTATGGCCATTATGAGTTCACAATGGTGCCATTTGGGTTATCAAATGCACTCGTTGTTTTCACGCGTTTAATGAATGGTATTTTCAKAGAATATTTGGATAAGTTTGCCAATGTATTTTTAGATGACATACTTATTTACTCAAAATATGAAGAAGAACATGAGCAACACTTGAGTATGGTGCTACAAGTATTGAGAGAACATCAACTATTTGCAAAGTTGAGAAAGTGTTCATTCTACCATAGGCAGATACATTACTTGGGACATATTATTTCATAGAAAGGAATAGAAGTGGACCCAAAGAAGATAAAATCCATTGAAGGGTGGAAAACACCAATGAATGTCTCTGAGGTGAGATCATTCATGGGACTTGCAGGTTACTACAAAAGATTTATTGAAAGATTCTCAAAGATTGCACACCCAATCACTTTCTTGCAAAAGAAGGGTGTGCAGTTTGAGTGGACATCAGATTGTGAAAGAAGTTTCCAACACTTGAAGTATTTGTTGACTAGTGCTCCAATACTGAGGATTTCCGATCCAAACGAAGACTTCATTGTATGCACAGATGCATGTAAAGAAGGACTTAGAGGAGTTCTTAGTCAGAATGAACATGTGGTGTTCTACAAATCAAGAAAATTAAAGGAACATGAAAGACACTATGCTACTTATGATTTGGAATTGGAAACCACAATGCATGCCTTGAAGATGTGGAGGCACTACCTCATGGGGAAAATATTTGAGTTGAGGACAAACCGTAGTGGTATGAAATATTTATTTGGACAACCAACTCTAAATTCTAGACAAAGAAGGTGGTTAGAATTCCTCAATGATTATGACTTTGATATAAAACATATCAAGGGTAAAGAGAACAAGGTGGTTGATGCACTCAACAGGAGAGTGCATGAGATGTATGCTACAACCATTAGCATGTACACATCATAATTTAAAGACATAATTTTAGAGGCTGGAAAATCAGATCTACAATACATGAAAATAAAGACAAAATTACAACAAGGTATTTTGCAGCAGAAAATTGAGAATTTTGAGTTAAAAGAGGATGAAATTCTTTTGTACAGAGGCATAATTTATGTGCCAAATTCTCAGGAATTGAAAAATATGATATTAAAATAAATGCATAATGTTCCTTATACTGGACACCCAGGTTACCAAAAGACTATTAAAATTGTCAAGAGCCAATATTATTGGCCAGGTATGAAGAAATAGGTTGTTGATTTTATTACCAAGTGTTTGGAATGTCAAAAAGTCAAGGATGAACACAGACACCCAGCTGGTCTAATACAACCACTACCCATTCTTGAGTGGAAATGGGAAGCTGTAACAATGTATTTCATCACCAAGCTGCCCAAAACAACCAAGCAACATGATTCCATCATGGTGGTGGTGGATAAGCTTACTAACGCTGCCCACTTTATTCCAATAAAGCTAACTCACAAGGTACAGTCCTGAAGATGCAACCTAGGAACATGAGGATGCTATGCAGGCATAATACCCACATCTTTTTGAAGGTTTGTGAAGTTTTTCTTGTACATATGTATATAATGCACTGAGGACAATACATAAATAAGGTGGAGGGGAATGCAATACTCTAGGACGAACACAATTGTAAATATAATGTAATTGCACATATAGGCTGGTGAGCCAGGGTACTTGGAGGCCAGAGTTCTTATGTGGTTATTAGGTTGGTGAGCCAAAAGATGAAAAGCCAACAAGCCTATTTTTTAAAATATAATCACACTCAGTTTTTTTTTAATGAAAACACATCACTGTTGCAGACCAACCATGTAAAAGAGTATGGGGGGATAAACTCTACTAGAATGGGAAAAGGGGGATAAGACTCTAGAAAAGGGGCTAAGCTAAGGGGGCTTAAGAAAAAAATGAATATTTTTTCAATATTCCTAAAGTTAAAGTATAAAGTAGGGGATAATGCATTTTATCTGAAGTCCCTATGAAGAAATGTATCACTATGTGTGGGAACCTATGAAGTTCTAACATGACAAGTTTCAAGTTGGGAGCATGCACATAAGTTTTGGGGACTTCAGCTCATTCAACCACCGATAGGATCATTGTTCACACGCCACTACCTCCATGCTTCTGTCATCTGTACTTCCATGCTGCTAGTACCCGTACCTGTACCTGTACTAGGACCTTGGTTAGATTTGGAGCTGGACTGAAGAGGAGGGTTGTCAAGCCCGTAGGACATTGAAGAAGCAGGTTGTCAGGCCCGCAAGACACTGAAGAAGCGGGTTGTCATGCCTGTAGGACACTGAAGAAGCGGGTTTCAGGCCCATGAGCATTCTCTGCAGGTGAGAGAACTGCTAGGAATTGATTTCCCAAGGTGCCAAATTGCAGCTAGAGGGCTCTGAGACTCCCTGTCCAGCCTGTTGTTGAAGCCATGCAAGAGAAGTGGGGCAACTGAAGGAATGTTGAGCAGAGAAGGGGCACACTTCCTAGGGTGGGACAAGCATGTGGGGTATGGGGGAATGTAGGCTGTTAGTTGAGTTGGCACTCGTGTCTGAGTTTGTATGTTGTTAAGTAGACCTTAGCCTGGTTAGAAATCCTTTACCCAAGTGGAATTTATCCCCAGCTCGAGGGTGACCCATTGTTGAAATTTTATGAGCGGTGTGGTCTAAGGATGAGAGGAACATGGAAGGTATGCATGCAGTTGGTGTTCTTTTTTTACTAAAGACAAGTGTTTACTGCGTGTTAATTTATGTGTTATTTTAATATTTATTCAATTATTCTTATGAATTTTTTTGTATACGTTGTATTTTTATATAGATGTTGTTATCTGCATTCATCTGAGAAATTGCAGAAGTATATCAATTACTTAAATGGTATTAGAGTTCGAAATTTTTTCGTGTGGCATTGCCCAACTAAGAGTTTGGGGACACTACAATGTGGTATCCGCGCTGTAATTGGGAGAGTTTTATGTGGCGTGGCCCAACCTGGGTGGTTGGGAACGTTACAATTCTTCATGATGGGATGATACTCTTCCATCATGGCATCCTTCCAAACCTATTGGCCTACAACCTTCTCATAAATGGAAGGTTCATAATCAATGATGTGACTAATCAATGCCATATAACTCGAGAACCTTTGAGGTTGTTTTTTCTCTCTGAAAGTACCATTGGGAGCTACATGCCTCTTTGCATCCTGCAAAGTGTCACGAAGACATGTTGACCTCTTCCTGGTCACTGCAACATCTCTAGGTAGATCCATTGGCTCTGCTGGCTCTATTGAATCCTTCTGATAGTCTGAAGAATGGACAACTGGACTAGGGGGATATGTACCCTCATTCTTCAAAGCCTCCTACTCCTCATTATCAATCTCCATATGAGACTCTCTAAACCTCCTGAAGGCTACCTCTTCATCAAAGGTGACATCATGACTAACCTCAATGTGACGTTGTCCTAGAATGTAGATCATGCAGGCCTTCGAAGTCTCGTTGTACCACATAAAAGTACCCTTCTTTCCAGAAGGTTCTAACTTCATCCTCTTCTCCTTGGACACAAATACCTCATACCTTTTTCGTACTTCGACTATGTGCAACTCTATGGTTCGATGAAAACTCTATCTCATCAACCTTCCAAACGTCTAAAGCCATCTCATCCATGCCAAAGAACATGAGCTGCACCCATTGTAACTCACCATGACAAGTCAACGAAAATCCATCCACATGGTTGGAAATTTGCCACACAATATACTGTTGTGATCCGGGCTCTCTGCCAATCTACCAAAACTCCCATCTTGCCACACCATCGAGATTTAATAGTCCACAACTCCTCGTATGGACGGTCTTCTCCATGTCTCAAACCAGAGACCATCTAACATGTTGCCACCTGCAATCGTCACTGTAGTTCCCAATCAGAGCTAACTCCTTAGCTCCCTCAGACCTGTCACCTGTGACCTACACAAAACAAGAACAAGAAGAAGAACAACACTCTAGTGTTGTACCCAATAATGTGTCTTAAGATGATCCCCTTCTCTTCAGATCCCAAGCTCTGATACCATGTTGAATTTTCAATCTTCAGATCTGATAATTATTTCCTTATGATTTCAAACAAAATTTTATGCCACTGTTATCATAGAATAATTACACACTAAAAATCTCAAACAAAATAAATTTGCAGTGGAAACAATAAAATCATAGAAAGATAGCCATGCACAGTAGACATAAGATTTTATCCTGAGAAACCCAACCTAGGGAGAAAACCCAACAACTTTTCTTAAGAAGAATTCCAGCCAATAAGTACATCACCATCAATATGAAGAAACCCAACACAAATAATTTTTCCCTTGTATGAGGAAGAAACCTCAAAGATAGGGCGAACCCTAGACAAGATAACGCACCCCCAAAATATCTTCTAAGATGCTCCTTGTAATTTCACCTTGTTCTGCCACTGGCTATGCAACTGGCTAAGCGCACTTGATGAGAAGAGTTATGAGTTGTGTCAAAATGAAATGATCCAACCTTTATTTATATGAATTGAGTCACATTTAATTTCCTTTTGGGGATGACTTCTTCTTTTGTCTTCAATGTTCATTTAATGCTTTAAGGTTTCTTTATGGTTTAATGGGTTGACTTTTCTTCTTTATTATAATTTTTTTTCATGAGTATTGTTGATGGATCATCTCCTCACATACCGCGTCTAATTAATATAGAGCTCTAATGGAGTAAACCCATAGAGAAGCCCCTCATCACAAGGGGTCTCTTGAGTCTACATCTTCAAAATTAGACTGGACATGTAAACAAGTCAAACCCACCCTATAAAAAGTAAATCACTCCATCATGGAGCAAAAAATGTGAGAGCATCTCGAGTCTTTTCACTCTGGTCAAATCAACTTATATGACTAATAGGAGGAAATGCCCTAAAGCCATTGCAGCCAAATCAACATGGCCAGGTGGTGGGGTGTATCATTCTCCCTCGGTCAAATCAACACTTGATAATCCCCGGGAGATGTCTTCCGATCTTATAGCGGAGAAATAGCATTGATGAGCAACTAGGACTGAAACTTTCCTTTAGAGATCGGCAATAAGAAGAGACAAAAGTAAGGGAAATCACTTCTTGGATTTGCTAAGTTCACTGGGCAAGTGATCGACCCATTCAATGATTTTTTCAATTGCCTAGATGGAGCCCTAAGCACATCGTTAGTGTGCTTTTAATTTTTTCTTTATTAACCCATTGTTGTTAAATTCAAATTCAATGGACAAGTATGCATGCTTTTTTCTATTTCAAACTACTTTCTAACTCCAAGTATTTTCTTCTATCTTATCATTACTATTTTCCTCCATCTTATCATTACTATTTATTAACTAATTATACTTTTTATTTTATTTCTTACACTAATTAAAAAGGCAATCCATTTTAACAACATGATTAATTAATTTAAAATATATTTAAAAGTGGTGGATGATTATATGAATTTTGAGCCTCAAATATGCATGTAATGAATTACTGAATCCAAGCACAAAATATCACAAGATTGGCAGATAAAATTAAGCTCTATTTTATTCATCATTTAATTAAAAGACTTGGTCAAATACATGCACAATGAATTAAATATAAGTCTTCATGAAGCTTAATACCAGTCTACTTGCTAATCTATTGTTTGTAAGAGTCTCACTTGTGCTATATTTCTTAGCTTAGGCTCTATAATATTGGCTCATTACCTTTTATATGCCTTCGATTGAAATATTTTTCTTGAATGTACTATTACAACTATTCCTTTGGACTCATTTTGTTCCACTCTTATGGTTATTGGAGGTATTGTTGTTTGTTTCTCTTAGTGACTTAAATTCATGAGATAAGTATATTTTATGAAAACCAACTTTATGATAGGAACACTATTTGCTCTATAATATTGGCTCATTACCTTTTATATGCCTTCGATTGAAATATTTTTCTTGAATGTACTATTACAACTATTCCTTTGGACTCATTTTGTTCCACTCTTATGGTTATTGGAGGTATTGTTGTTTGTTTCTCTTAGTGACTTAAATTCATGAGATAAGTATATTTTATGAAAACCAACTTTATGATAGGAACACTATTTGTATCAATAAGCACAAAGCTTGGTCTACAGATTTTATACGTGAAATTACTGGGGAGGGAAAAATATTTGTATTTGTTGATTATAAGTTATATTCAATTTCTCCTTTACCAAATCCACGACATTTGCAAATTTTTTCACATTAATGTGAAAACTTTGTGATACAACATCGCTACCATTTGACCAGGAAAGCTTGTTATCAGATTAATCGGTAAATGCGGACATAAACAGATCTCCCTATATCCCACTGGAAACTAGAACAAAACAAAACAGAATATAAGACTTTCCCTAGGCTCTAATTATTGAGTTTACTAGCGAACAAGAGATAGACAACATACCTTTTAAATGTTGTTTCCTCTTGCCATTTCCATCCTAGCTCCGTTCCAATGCTCCTGTGATATTGAATCTGCAAGGGAACACAAACCAACCAAAGTGAAAGCAACACAATGTACTCAACAAGAACCTATGTATGTGATCAAGGAATCATACAATAAAACAAGACTAGTTTTATGGGAAATAAACATGTTGTATTATATTAAATATAAAGTGGAGAATACAACCAAAAGCCTTGATGTTGCAAGGTCCCCTTTCGATGGCCCTTTTCTCCAACACACACACCTTTGCGCCAACGCCTTTGAATGAAGAAGATCCACCATGTAGCTTGTAGAACTAAAGCAAAGCTCTCAAGAGGAAATATAACACTCCATACAAATATTAGCCTATTCAACCTTAAAATTTTCCATGAAAGATACCTCTTTATATAGTGTGAAAGAGAGATGGATGAGGAGATTAGGATGATCCCACCAAATCAGAGAAGGAAGTAAGATCCAAACTGATCAGAGGCCACCTCATCTTCTAGAACATTCGTGAAATTTGACTTTTCCCAAGCTTAAATCATCGTCGCACCCTAAGTACTTAGAATCCCGCGATGACATCATAGTCCAAGTGTAGTGCATCATGTGATGATCAGACATCGTCACACCCTATGAATAGAGCAACCTGTGACGACCTTCCTTGATATGGTTTTTGGCATAGGAAATCAAATCACTTTTCTCATGTAGAAAGACTCTTTTAATATTTTTAGGGAACATGGACACATGATGTCAGTGGATCACTGGGGTGACCAAAATAATGTGTAACAAAATGCCCTCCAAAGTATGAACTGGAACTTGTGACAGCTGAAATACTTTGTAGAATGTGTATGTCGAACAAGGAGCACATCGATCGAGAATATGCAAACAATCAAGCATATGCATAATATCATACCAATTATGAGGTAGGAATTCCCATGCTCAGAATACAAGTGAATCTAATTATAAGTCTCAAGTGAGTCATGGCCACTAAACATACACTATGGATCCATGTCATCATGATTCAACATAGCCACTAGGAATACACTGTGGATCTATGCTCTAAAGAACTCAAATCCGGACATAGCCATGAGACATACAAAATGGATCTATGTGTCAATACAAATCATAAATACTCCGTCGCAACCTGTACCAAAATGATAATATCCAGGGTCTTCATTTCCATCGTCTTTAAGTACGAATCTAACCATGTGATTATAGGTGCTGAAGTCAAACATGGTAGAAACCACTTGATTACCGGTCATTAATGAAAACTGTTAACAAGTGCGAGAGAAATAACCATTGATGTCAATGACTCCCAAGGTACCCTAGTACAATCCAACGAATGTGAATAAATGAGTTGAAGTCGAACACTCGATGGAATCTTCCAATCAGGGGTCAATGATGTGAACCCACTGTTGAAAGCAAAAAATCATGCCGTTGAGGCACGCATGATCTAAGGTACTGAATGATTTTTAAGTCTTGTTCCTGGATAATAAGTTGAAGTCGACAGGAAAAGACTTGTCACATGAGGGCCTTGACGTATCCCCCATTAATGACACAAAATATGTAACAGATTTGAGGTAGATAAAAGTATGAAGTGATTCAAAACTGACACAGGGAAGACCGACATGGTAGAAGATTTATAACTGCAGATGGCCAACTCAATAGAAGGCTTGTTTAGGTTGGACTTCTCTTGAACATATGAATGACACAACAATGGTATTGGAAGCATTGAATCAAGGAGGACCCAACATATGGACATGTGGATGGTCAAACGAGAGAAAATGGATTTCCCAACCTGGATACAATGATGAAGGGAGGTGTCATGTTCAAGAGCGACTATTACTGCCACTAACACAAATATAGAGACACATTTCTTTCCCAATCCCCCCCCACCATTTATGGCGAGTACCTCTTTATTTTTACACAAGCTTGAGGAGGATAACATATGCTTGTTGATATAAGTTCATCCTTTGGACGAGTCCCTCAGAGTATTTTTAATGAACCCTAAGAAGGAGTGGTTTGATCCCATATGGGTCTTTCGATGTTTATTTAATGAGTCCAAAGAGATAAAACTCAGAGGTTTTTCAATTTTAGAGAGTCTGAAAAACACTTAAAGAGAACTCCATCAGTTCATTTTTCGTAAATTAATCTGATGAGACCGAAAAAGTGATAAACTACCGCTCATCAGATGTTTTCTTCAAATACTTTTACGAGCGTGAAAAGAGCAAGGTCTCTCAAATCTTTTCATTTTTAAGGAGCGTGAAAAGAGCTTAAAGGATACTCCATAGGCTTCGTTTTTAGTTTCACCATTACGATTTCGAAAAAAACGACAAAAGACTACTCGATTACATTCTCATGGTTTCACGAGCGTGAGAAAGAATCAAGACACTTCTCGGAGTTTTTCCTAAAAAACCCTAAAAGGATCTGTACATGCGACAAATATAGAAAAACAAACCCAAAAAGTAGACCATTGTTCCAATGTTTCACTTCTAGAAGTTTTCAATCTGCAAAAAATAAATCACTTGTAAAGTTGTTAGGACTTTAGGGTTTGGATGAAGCATAAAAAATAATATAATATACAAATGAAAAGTAATAAAAATCAATAAAATAGGTAAAAAACCACATTTCACTCTTTCATTTGTAACTTCACCCAAACATTGCTCCAAACCCCCTTTTTACCTCGATTTTCAACCATTGATTGCAGAGTGCACGATAGATCATTCCACGAATCGTCTCTGTAGAAAAGGTAATCTCCATTTCCTTCATCTTTTCATGGATTAAAAATTGATTTTCATTGGTTAAAAATGTGTTTTTGGGTTGATTTTTTGAGGTTACCCATGCGTGGAGGTCATCGCAGGTGCCCTATATCGGAAACTGCGACGGTCTAGGATCATCACAGTTGACCCTAAAGCTAGGGTGAGATGACACTGCACTATGTGAATTCACATCCTGCGAAGACCACAACCCAAAATTTCAAAAGATGAATCCAAAAAGGGAAACCCCCCAGGAAAAAAAATATGTCACTAATCTCTTTTTATGGTTCCTTGGAAAGTCTTCCATGGTCAAGATGTTGGAATGGTGCGAGAGAGAGCACAAAGAAGAATATTACTTTGTCAGGAATGACCCGAGAACAATTATGGCCCTCTGACAGTGTGGGTTGTTGAAATTCTTCAAGATTCAGGGCATGAGGGCTCACCTAAGACTACTTGAGTACTTAGTTTACATGTGGGACGTGAACGAGCAAGAATTTCACATGGGTGCCCACACACTCACCATATATATCGAGGATATCTATTTCCTAACATGACTATATTGTCATGAATAACAGGCGACTCTTACAGGTAGTAGGGGTGGCGGTGAGCCTATGAACCACTACATCAGTGAACATTGTGTGTCGGGTACCCAGAAACATAGCAATAAGGTCGCTATCAGGGATGTCCAAGACTTGCCTCTCTAGACTATCCTCTATACTATAACTCGCATGGCAGGGAGTGCAGCTCTCCACATGGATCTGCACAACTATTTTCAGTATGCATTGGAGTGTATGGAGCCCTAAGTCTTCAACTAGTGTGAAGGGGTTCTTAAAAGTATGAAGAAACAACTTACCAAGTGCATAAGTGGTGGGTTGAAACAATTCAGATACAGGTCTATTTTGGTATCCTTCTTCCTAGATAGAGTCCCAGTCTTATGCTTGCAGGTAGAGTGGGGTATACCTGCTCCACAAGATCCGAGAATGAAGAGGTGGGTAGACCTCATGGCCTAACATGCAACTGGTCACATCATTAAGTATAACGATGTATTCTTTGAATGGCTGAGAACTCAAATTATCACGGTTGACGATTATGCATATGCCGGGATAGACTTCCATGGAGATCTAGACCTAGCTCTTCCCGAAGGTTCCCAATGGGGGGACATAGGTAAGAAGGAAATTTTGTTTATATAATGTTTTTATTATTTTTTAATGATATAAAATGTTTTTTATGTTTTTTATCAGATGACTAATCAAGTTCTCTTTGATGATGCAGATGTGGAACCTTATCGTCCTCCAGGTTCATCCCCTATTCATAGGCGAGGGGAGAGAGGTGTCGTAGTAGGAGTAGTTGTTGCTTACTTCGAGACTATAGAACAAAATTTGGAGGGACTCACAATGAACATCCCAGATGCCTCTATAGATGACATTCCTAGGCATTACCAACACCACATAGTGGGCGTGTCTGCATCCATCGTTCGACTAATCCGTAGAGTAGCACGAGAAGTCGCGTGTTACAGTGAGCAACATCCATGATGCTTTGTTGTATATGAAGCCATGTGCTTCGCATTTTTAATATTTTGGTCTTCAGACAAAGACACTTTTTGTAAAATTTTATTGTTATTAATATGAGGCTCCTACTGACTTACTTGTTTTATGTACAAAGTGTGATTGGATTTTATAAATGTCTCAAATGTCTGTCTAACACATAATTAGCCAATGCATATGTTAATGTATTTAGACATCTAGGAATGTGTTGGTATTCAATGTAATCAAAATGACGTTCCAAGAGGCGAATTCGTAAATATACCCTTAACAACATAGGAATTCGGATAGAATAAACATTACTCAGCTATAGTAGCACTAGCTATGAATCAAGTCATACAACAAGATGACGGATTCCAAGTGAAACAACGTCAGTCAATAAATCGATAACCACATTGTATTCCACGATATTGTTAGTTGCACAATCAAGGCATACACCATGTAGACAGATTAGTTCATTTGTAGGTGCATAGATTGCCCAAGCAACATACACTAAGTTTTGAGTACTGCGACTAGCGCCATCAGCGAAGCCAATGTAAGGTAGTAAAGACACCGACATATGGAAACCAAACACAATGCAAGGTAAGCAGTCGAAAGGTGGAACCAAAAAATGAAAAAGAACACAAGAGTATGATACACTAAAATACACAACACTCATGCAAAAATGATTTAAGCATAGTACTTATTCAAGTAAATCCCATTTCTGGGTTCACTCAAAGGAACTCCATCATAATCTACCAACTCATAAGCTCCCTTCGCCAACACTCTTTTTACAATATTATGACCCCACCACATGGGCTTGAATTTACATGCCCCTAGAAAATCATGATCTTGCTCGTAAAGAATAACTAGATCACCTTCAGAAAAAACACGTGGCTTGACATGCTTGTCATATTGAGATTTAACACGTTTTTATTTTTATTTTCAATAACTAAGGAAACATCACGATGGGTTTAGTCTAATTGCATCAAATACAAAAGATGTTCCTCTACAACACAGATGCTAGGGAGAAGTTCGACGACTAGTTTCAAAGATGGTATTTCACATTCAATCGACAAAATTGCTTCAATACCATATACTAACTGGAAAGGTGTGAATCATGTGGCAGACTTAAAGGATGCCCGATAGGCCCATAATGCCGAGAAAAACATCGTGTGCCAATTTGACTTATGAATTCCTACCATCTGTTGAAGCATAGTAGTGAGAACTTTGTTAATTTCCTCAACCTAGCCATTGACCTGTAGATAATAGGGGGTTGAGTTTTCATGGCGAAGACCCAACTTTTCAGTAAGTTCAGACATCATAAAATTGCGAAAATGACTACTGTGATTAGTAATGATGGCTTGAGGGACGCCAAATCTAGTGATGATATGATTGAATATGAACAACGCTGCAATTTTCCCGGTGTTATCAAATGTAGGCATCGCCTCGGCCCACTTAGTGAAATAATCCATAGCTACAATAATGTATCCATGCCCTCCGACCGAATGATGGTTACATGTCATAAAGTCAATGCCCCATTTGGTGAATGGACAAACAAAAACTACAGGGTGAAGAGGAGCAGGGTGAGATCAGATCTTATTGTTATAAGTTTGACAAGCGTGGAATTTCTGGACGACCGTAATGCAATACTTAAACAATGAAGGCCATAAATAACTAGCTCGTAAGATATTTTGGGTAGTGGCATATCTAGACATATGACCGCCACATGCTCCAGAGTGACAGTCATTCAAATCTTTCTCAGCTTCATTGTAGGTGAGACATTGTTGAAATATGGAATCAATACCACGACGGTAAAGGGTATCACCAAGAATGATGTATTGATAGGCTTGATACCATATGCAACGACGATATGTACTAGAAATATTAGGCCAGAAGGTTTGAGTCTGGATATAGATGATAATATCTCCATACCATACGTCATCATAACTGATCAGAAAGAAGGATTTGTCAGGTAAAGAATCCTCTACCACTTTTTTCATCTCAGCAGAGGGCAGGTCACATATCAATTTGGAAAAAACCAAAGACTTCTTTGACTTGGCGCATTCAAACTCCAAGTCAAGCTCCTCGATAATAACTATCCATTTCGATTACTTCCCCCCCAACAATTGTCGAGTAAAGATATGTTTCATGGGGTTGGAATAAAAAATGACTATGGTTTTGCGTAATAAGATGTAGTGACGGAAACGTTGAACATCTTGAACAACTGCCAAGGCCAGCTTCTCCACATGTAGATATTTGGTTTCGATAGTCATGAGACTCCGACTCAAATAGTATATCACATTTCAATCGTGTGAATCATCTTCTTGGACTAAGACCATAGCAATGGTAGAGTCCAAAGAAACTAAGTACAAGAAATAGTCTCGCCTATAGTCAGGGGGAAACAAAATGGTGTACGGGTTAAGGTGAGTTTCAAAGATTCAAAAGATTTGTTTGTAGTATCATCCCATACAAAATTGTAACCTTTCTCGAGGAGTCGAGTAAATCCTTTTGTTAATTCAACGTAATTGGGGATAAATCGACGTAAAAAGTTTGCCTTCCCTTGCAAACTTTGGAGATGGCGTAGCGTGGAAGGAGGAGGTAAATTAAGAATAGCCTCAACCTTCAAGGGGTCTACCTGAATCTCGTGTATAGACACAATAAAACCAAGAAGTCGGCTAGATTCCACACAAAAAACACATTTGTGTGGATTCAAACATATGCGATAATAACAACAACGTAGGAAACTGGCTCGTAAATGTGTCGGGTGATCTTGACGACGCATGGAATGTGCCGATAGATCATCGAGATAGGGTTGTACAATGTTCTTAATATCATGAAAAGCGTAAGACATAGTGCACTGAAAAGTCGCACTAGCATTTTTGAGACCAAAGGGTAGTTTCCGATAGGCGAAGGTTCTCCAAGGGAAAATAAAAGTAGTCTTGTGTTGATCCGCTGGTAAAATATTGATTTGATTATAGCTGGAGAAACCGTCCATCAAGGAAAATATTTCACTCCCGAAATAGTTGTCAACGATCTAGTCAATGAAAGGTGTTGGATAATTGTCCTTATGACAAGATTTATTTATATCCCTATAATCTACACAAACGTGGATCATGCCTTGTTTCTTGTTTACCGAAACAAGATTGGATACCCAATCATTCAAGGCCACAGGATATACAAAGCTGACTTTAATAAGTTTTTCAACTTCAAGGTTGATAGCAACAACTTTATGTGGATGTACTGGGCAAAGTCTCTGCCGAACGAGTTTAGCGTCCGGATAAGTCTTAATCTCATGCACAACAATATCAGGATTAATACCTGGAATTTCTTCATAACTCTAGGAAAAAATGTCATGGAATCTTGAAAAAGGGATTTATAAGTGAAAACATCATCAGTAGAACAAGAGGCACCGATATGAAAATTTTCCACGACTTCGGGTTTAATCTATATGTCAAGAGGAACGGTAGGTGAAATGTTACTCAAGTTCCCTTCATACAAAACATCGTGTGTTGACTCAGGAACAAAAGAAATAACAACAACTGATCCGGATTATTTTCAGCACGAAATGAGAGCGGAGATATAATAAAGAAATGCACAGAGATATCACGTATATCCAATAATATAAAATAAATATATCAGAGATGAAACCATAAACACAGAGATACAGTAATACATGATTTCTATTAATGAAAGAAATGTACAGAGACTGTAAAAATA
>SNQJ01S0003312.1:260310-276405 GCA_010110895.2 Picea sitchensis | reverse complement strand
ACACATAATCATGGGTATACTCTCAAGTGACCCCCAATAATACACACAATCTCTACACTAAGACCAACAAAGCAGGGTGAGTAACTCTGCCAGTTCTAATGCGACCTCGTGATTGACCCTTGTGTTAGAAGGGCTTCCCAGGACAAAATGTAGAAATTGGTTTTGAAATATCCCTATCAAAAGATACTATTGTGTGTTTTGATGATTTGGAGAGTGTGCCTTACAACCTATTCCAAAGCGCAATCCTAGCTAATGTTGGTGAAGAGAATTCCTAGAAAACAAAAGTTGCTAATAAATTTTAAAATTACGCAGTATTTTAAAGGCTGTTGTTTACTCAAAATGGGAGACGGGAATGAAATTGATGGTGTTGTGACCTTGACCCAATAAAATGCAAGAAGATATGAATGTGCAATCTTTCAATTCGATGAACTCTAATTATAGTAGGGAGAAGGTATTTATTTTGAAGTACAAAAGTTACGAAATGCAATTTCTTAATTCTTGAATGAACAAAATTCCAAATAATCATAAACTACAAAATTTTCCAATTTCTCTCTTAACAAGTATTTTGAATGCAATAATTGTCTTATGAAAGATCACTAAAAAGAATAAATGACTTCTGTTATTCCTTTCCCAAATCAATTCATATATGTAATGAAGAAAATAAAGTGTAATCCAAGAAAATTAACACACCCTCAACGCAATTCCCAAATCAAACTTTTAATGTAGAAAAAAATGAAAAAGATAAGAAATCATTTTGTCAAATGCAAAAAAAAAATTCTTTCAATCAACAAACAATATTGAAGGTAAAATCTATCCAAAACCTCAAATAAATCAAAGACCCTTTGTCAAACAAGCACTCAGATCAAGATCCAGAGATTATACCCTTGTGACAAGAATTAAAAGAAACACTTGCAAAATTTACAAAGAAATACTTTCAATCACTGAAAACCAATCAAGTGCAAGCTTTAAACTCATAAATCAATCAATCATTGGTATCAAAAGTTTATCCTAGGCAACTGAGGAAAAACTGGGTGAAAAAAGATAAATTGGCTCACTCCAACAATTCCTACATGAATCGTCGTAGGCTGACAGTGGGGCATAGTGCGACGAGTTAAGGTCATCACATGCTACCAATAGAGCACAGTGTGATGTCGTCGCACTGGTTTTCACAAGAAGGGTGCGACGTCAGAGGGTTGTCGCAGGCTGTCTATATAGTACAATGCGATGATCTCTGTAACTAAGGAAAAAATGGGAGAAAGGCAAAAAATCTAACTGAACTTTCAGACCCAGGGAGTCCAGATGGATCACCCATAGACTCAGAGAATGATTTTAACCAGAAGAAGGCAAGCTAAAAGAAAATAAGAAGCAAAAAACCAAAAGAAATTCATTTCCCCAGTATGGTCGCCAATTTTTTTATCGGATTAATCAGTAAATGCGAACATAAACAGATCTCCCTAGATCCCACTAGAAACTAGAACAAACTAGAACAAAATATAAGACTTTCCCTAGGCTCTAATTATTGAGTTTACTAGCTAACACGAGATAGACAACATACCTTTTAAATATCGTTTCCTCTTTCCATTGCCATCCTAGCTCCGTTCCAATGATCCTGTGATATTGAATCTGCAAGGGAACACAAGCCAACCAAAGTGAAACAAACACAATGTACTCAACAAGAACCTATGTATGTGATCAAGGAATCATACAATAAAACAAGACTAGTTTTATGGGAAAGAAACATATTGCTGTATTATATTAAATAGAAAGTGGATAATACAACAAAAAGCCTTGATGTTGCAAGGTCCCCTTTCGATGGCCCTTTTCTCCAACACACACACCTCTGCTCCAAATCTTTTGAGTGAAGAAGATCCACCATGTAGCTTGTATAACTAAAGACAATCTCTCAAGAGGAAGTAGAACTCTCCATACAAATCTTAGCCTATTCAACCTTAGCCTTTTCCATGAAGGAACTCTCTTTATATAGTGTGAAAGAGAGATGGATGAGGAGATTAGGATGATCCCACCAAATCAAAGAAGCAAGTAAGATCCAAACCGATTGGAGGTGACCTCATCTTCTAGAAGATCCCCTTCTAGAACATTCGTGAAATTTGACTTTTCCCAAGCTTAAAGCATCGTCACACCCTACGTACTTAGCATCCTGCGACGATGTCGCAATCCAAGTGTAGTGCAACATGCAACAATCAGACATCGTCACACCCTATGAATAGAGCAACGTGCAACGACCTTCCTTCATATGGTTTTTGGCAGAGGAAATCAAATCACTTTTCTCATGTAGAAAGACTCTTTTAATATTTTTAGGGAACATGGACACATGATGTCAGTGGATCACTGGGGTGATCAAAATAATGTGTAACAAAGTTTTGTGAAGAATCCCTTCGATGAGTTATGGTTGCCCAATTTTTTTTCTTCTGTATAGGTCAAATTTCTGAGTTAATCTCTCTTCATATAACATGATTTGGTAGTGGCAATTCAATGTTCTTTATAGACACATAGTATGACTTAAATTCTCCCATTTGCACACTAATCCTTTAGGGCCCATGTTGTTTCCCTTGTATGTATAGATTCTATAATGACCTTTCTTTGGCAAAATTATTTTTATAGATATTAAACTACTACCATTGCATGCATGGATTCTCAAATGGGTTGCTAATTTCAATTGTAGTAGGTAGATGATTTACAACCCTTGTGGGCATGGGTTCCAAGTAAAAAAWTTATAGTCAAAGAATTATCTTTAGATATAAACTCATGTTTCCTAATGAGCTTAAAKTTTGAAATGGATTTCTAATGACAATCAAATCCTATAACTGAAGTATCGTAGCTCTCTTGGACCAAAAATATGAGTTTGTTCTAATAATGGTTTGATTGTATTCATTATGCAGTCTCTTSAGAAACTTTCCTTACAAATGGTTATGGACTTTGCATTATCTTTTACATAGATAAATTGTGAATAGTTCTATGGTATGGTTTTTGTATATTTGTATGTAAGGAACCTCTAAAAGAATAAAAATATGCTCGCATGACCTTTCAGATATGAAGTACCATTTTTGGAAACCAAAATAAAATAACAATCCTTCAAGTGATGGAAAGGAAATCCATAGAAACATAAAGCATAAACTAATGTATATATTGCATAATAGATATAACCCAACAATGAAATCCACATGGGAAGTGAATATATATATATATATATATACCCACTAGATTGGATTAAACAAATATTTTTATTTGTTATCTCAAATAAAATCATAAATAAGGATCCATATAGCTTATATGGTCTAATAAGAATTTCATAACCTCAATTTTTCAATTAAGTGTCAATCTTTCAATGATGGTGTAGAGTGTTGGATGTCCATCACTTGTGATTTATACCTCCAACCATGACAACTTGTTCGACGAGTTTTCTACTTCCACGTGGAATGAAATGTTGATGCATAGTTTACTCTACATCCTTGTAACTTTTCTATTCCCTGATCACCTCAATATTTTGATTAAGTGATGATCCTGAATCATACTGCATGAGTGTTGAACAATTATCACTTGTGATTTATACCTTAAGCCATGTATTACATAAATTTACTTCATATGGTTTTTGGGTCAGAACCACAATAAATTAGAACCCAAGGTAACTTCTCTTAGACTCTAATTAAACAATCAATTAGGAATAAGCACCTAAAATAACTAACTTTCAGAAAAATGGAAGAAGAATGCACTTGGAATCCTACGTTCAAAGTAGATCCTACTTGATGTCTTTCGCTATGGAATTCCTTCACAACAAACCTATGAAAGTCCTATAGAAAATAAAGATGAAACTGCAAGAAAGTAGTTATCCACTAGCTAACTTAATGTAATTAATTCAGATTCAATGTTAGATTCAAAATAACATATACATAATATCATCAGAATCATAAATTAACACAAAGAATCAGACGAGAATGAGAGATCCTTTATTGATAACAAAAAAAGGGGTTGGTTACAATTTGTAACCGCTGCGACATGGTCTCAAAACTAGGCTCCAAGTTCCTCCACCCAAGGCTGAATATTTATAGGAGTGCCTCCAACACTCTACACTCTAGTAGGTCCAATGAAGACAAAGGTGTTCTTCCTAAAAAGATAAGAAGAATGAAAATTCTAGAAACAAGGGTTTCCAAGAAGAGGGGACAATCTCAGACACTAGGGAAACATGGCACTTGCAAGACAATCTTTAAAATACCAACATAAGGATACATAACGACTCCATTTTGATGGTTGGATTCGTTATGTATGGGATTTAGGAGTTTAGGGAATAGAAAAAATTGTAAACTTTGCTCGAAATGCCAAGATTATATTTTTTTGAGCCAAAATTAACATGTACACAGGTTGCTAACATGGAACCTGCATATGTACGTGAGTTGATTTAAGGAAAGTCACATACACTTTGATAAATGGGGTTTTAAAATAAGTTTTTGAGGAGGAAAAAGGGGATTTAAGTATGACAAGCATGGAAATGGATATACCATAGGACAATGAGTCATCATATGCATGTGTAGTGGAAATTGACGCTATAACATATGCCCCCTAATGTGTGAGGTTAGAAGGGCAATTGATGACCGAAATACATTACAAAAGTTATGAGATAGTGGAGAGGCCATTGGGTAGGAGTAGTTGAAGAAGAGTCTAAAAAAATACCTACAACAAAAAGAAGTAATATACTCTCTTCTCAAGTCAGGAATTCCCATGCTTGAGTGTGATGTAAGCATGACCACCAAATCAAGTACACTACAGATCCATGAAAGATAAAAATATAATTGATATCCACGACCACGAAAAATATACATAGTGGATCCATGTGATATATAAAAGAAACAATCATGGCCATGAGAAAATAAACATATAAAAGCAACAATCATGGCCACGAGAAAATACAAATATAAAAGAAACAATCATGGCCATGCGAAAATACACATATAAAAGCAACAATCATGGCCATGAGAAAATACACAGTGGATTGATGCAAATGTAGATCATAGCCACAAATAGATACACATTGGAGCTATGTCTCAAAATCAAACATAGGACATCTAGAACCAATGGAGTGAACAAATTGATCCTCTGCAAGTACCAATGTCAAAGAGGGTGGTATGATCAAAGTTTGGTAGGAGCACAAAAGAGGTGATGCTCATACTTCACCCAAATTCTTCAATCCGATGGTCATGGTACAAGTCTACACTATGTGAATAAAGGAATTGAAGTCGAACACAGTGAGACACCGTTTGATTACTGGTGATTGATGTATATGGTTAACAAATGCAAGACAATCCACTGATGATGATAGTGGGTGTCAAGGTACCTAGTACAATTTAGCAAGTGTGAATAGAGGATCTGATGTCAAACACCTGATATAATCTATTGATCAGGAGACATATATGTATTCCCACTCTCAATAGTGAGGGAACATACCATTGATGCTACAAGCCCCAAGGTACTAATAAAAACTCTAAATCCCTGTCTGAGAGCAAGATGTGCTGAATTCGATAGGTATAGATCCGCTGGAAGGAGTGGATTAAGGAATCCTCCATAATCCAGCACAAGGAGTAGCAGAAGGCCAAATATGTTGGAAGGATTCAGACAAAAATATTGTAAGAACCACATCGAGATACGACTCTAGCATGCAGCAGGTGGAATAACGCATGACAAAGACTCTCTAAATAGTATCCAATGATGTAGACTAATGACAAAGATGAGGACTCCACCAATGGGGTCAGATGGAAACCAAGGTACCACAAGAATCCCTATGTGTGATTATGGTTGTTGATGTTGAACAAAAGGGAAACCGCTTAGTTAGCTAATAGTGATGTTTTGTCATCTTTTGAGCACAAGGTCACCTATCAATAATGGAAATAGGCCAAGGGTGCAACTCTAGGTCATACTCTTAGAGCAATGAGTCATAGTCGATAAGAGCAGACCTGCCAACAAGAATTCAATGGGGACCTTCTATACTAGCACGAGTGGGATACAAAGATACCTGTGATACTGAGCAATATTTGACTGACTTGGGAAGGCCGACTTAGAAAGACACGGTTTCTACAGAATGACCAAAAAAGGTTGACTTCTCTTGAACAAAGACACGACAAAAAATGTGACTTAGGAAACATGGACTATAAACTGGGATACGTATGTGACACATGAGGTGTCAACAAATGCTCCATATAACTGGAAGAATAACCGACTGGAGGAGATTATGCTCAAAAATTAGAAAAAGGGGCCTCATAAAGCCATACTAAACCTAAAAATGAGATGAATACTCACAAGAATGTGTTCTATTAAAGGGAAAAACAAGTAGCTACCATAAACAAAATATTTAGACTCATTCCCATCCTTCTTTTTTCTTTTTTTCTTTTTTTTTGTTGTATTTTTTATATTATAAATCCTGAAAACAAATAAAAGAATGCTATAGTACAATGGAGGAAATGAGCATCACAGCTGAGAAAAATAGTCCCAAGTGCATGAAACATACCTATCCTCAATGCAAGGAAACACGTGCAGGATATGGATGTTCGAGGGGAATTTCCTCCAGGGATAACGTGTCAAGATACAAAAGAAAATTTTTCAAGGATGGTGACTATTCGAGAATGCATACTATTGGTGTATACAACAACAAACTAAATACAATATTAGTCCCAAAAAGCGCAAGAGGTCAATATGTTATGCATATACAACTTAACAAAAAAATTTGGAATCTCTGGGGGTAATTTGTCCAAAAGAGATTTGAGAAGAAATAATGAGATTTCATTGCAAAATCATGGCAGTACTAAACAAAGATTCAGAGCCTACAAAAACTATAGCATGAGTGTCAAAATGGAAAGTAAGGTACTAACTAGGACACTCATGAAGGGGTAAGCTCTACTATTCGTCAACAACACCTTTAAAGAAGCTTTGAGGGGGTGATGTTGTGAATGAATGGGATTGACCCTATGGAAAGATCGTGATTGGTAAAGATAAATGCATTATGCAGGTGGAGTGAAACCTACCTTAAATTCCAATAATGACCACAATACATAAAAAGGGATCCCCATGGCTATTATCCAGAAGAAAATTGAGAAGTATATATGTTACTTCAATGCCAAGTCATGGCGAGACTAAACAAGGCTCCCAAGCCTATGGAATTATTTCAGCACGGGTGCTAAAATGCAATCCAGGGTCTAACTAGGGCGCCCATGAATGGTAGGATCTACCACAATAATTAAAAAACTTCTAAACAACAAATAAGGTTCAATGCCACAACTTAGTGGTGTTGGATTACTGAGAGGGGGGGGTGAATCAGTAATAGATCAATCCAATCCTTTTTAACCATATAATGCAAGTGTTATATCAATGTAGCATTATCATCCAATATTTTCAGATTAAATAAACAATGAAAAAATGAACAATCATACACATACACAATACACAAGTGTTTTTACGTGGAAACTCAAAGCGGGAGAAAACCATAGAATGATTTTTCTTATATGTCTTGAAGAATTACATTCATTGGAAGCACCAACTTCCTTTGTTTTCCAGCTGCAATTGGAAGGAGGCTCCAACCCCCTAGTTTCTCAGGCTACAAACCAAGGGAAGCTCCAAATCCCCAATTCTCTAGCTACAACCAGAAGGAGGCTACAACCCCCTATGTTCTCCAGCTACAACCGGAAGGTGGATACAACCACCTGTCCTTGCCCCGTCCAACCACCCTGACGTATAAGTAGAATGATGGAACCACTGTCACACTATCACTATGAGATATACTACTATACTACTATAAACCTGCACCAAACAACCAGTACCAATAACCTGAACCATGCATCAACCATGCATCAACTTGTACCTCAACTTGTAATCAACATGTACCATAAACAAGTGCATCAACCATGCACCAACCTGTACCTCAACCTTGAAACCAAAATCCCTCATCAATTTCATCATCCAAATATGATTTGTAACTCTATAATATACCTGGTGTATATGATCACATACTTGTAAACCTTCCTTAACAAGAGACTAGCATTTTCATCAAACTTTACTTTAGTCTCACAAGACTAGTTTTGGATTAGTCAACAACCCTAACTTGAAATAATAATAACTATGTACCTGTAANTAGGGTTAACCTTCTTATAACCACTTTCCATAATTAGAAAGTTCTCCATTTACTTTATTATTTAAATAATCCTCTTTGACTTTGTCACTTCACTTTATTATTTAAATAATCCTCTTTGACTTTGTGACTTCACTTTATTATTTAAATAATTTCTTCTTTGCAAGCACTTTGACTTCTTTGACCTTTTGGGGCTTCAAGCCAACATATGAGGGTCCTCCAACTTCGTAAGGCCATAACTCTCAAACCGTGAGGAGTCATGTGACGTTCCACATACCACCAGAAATGGCATGACATGCACTATCCATCTAGAATAGTCTTACCTACAAATATACCAAAACTAATACCATTATACATCAAACAAACTTGGGTCCATTACCCAAACCTTTGTGCTACCAGAATTCACTACCAAACTTTCTTCAAGGGTTGACATCAATGAAAACCAACCCATTTAATCAACAAGTGGGGTCGATCCTAAGGAAAATATATGATTGATATGGATAAATGCAGTATGAAGGCATGGTAGTACCTACTCTACATGCCAGTAAAGAGCACAATACCTGTGGAAGAAATTGAAAAACGCCACCAGATATACAAATCTGTGTAAAAATGATATCTCTCAAAGACAACTGTATAAGAAAACAACTCCCGAGTGTTTTATTAGGCTAAACGGTATACAATTGTTAAAAAGGAGGGAAGCAATATTTGAAAAAGTGGGAAAAATGTGTTAAAATAAGTGTAAAAATCATTTTTACCATTTCATTCTTGTTTTTTACCCTTTGGAGAGAATTGAAGCCATTTTTACCTTTTGAACTTTTTAAGACCGTTACGAGGTGCACAAAGCTCAGAATCCAGAACCGCTTGGACCAAGTAAGTACTCTCTTCCTTCTCTTCATTTTTAACCACAAGTTTTTTAGATTTAGTGGATTTTTTAGTAGGAAATGAATTTTTAAAGTCACGTGGACATGTGCATGACTTCACTTAATGTTGGTCATGTACATACATGACTATCTTAATGAGAAGTCACATACACCTACACAAATATTGAAATTAAAAAGATTTGACTCAAAAATCATTTGGATTTTGCAGGATGGTGATAGAGTGGAGGTAGAGGGAGCATGGGGAAGTTGATAATGATGTGATGAATGATCCAGAGGCCCAAGGAGCTCTCCAAAGATTCCAATGATACAATTTTTTTCGTTTCAATGGCGTAAGGGCACAACAAAGAATACCTGCAACAATGATAGATTGTTGGGAACCCGATGCAAATAATTTCATGATCAGGGGGAAATATTTAAATATTGAAACCAAGGATATATACTTTATTACTGAGCTACCTCAACGAGGAGATATCGTGATTTTAAAAGGTAAAGGATCCATTGGTCTCGTGATCAATGAATATATTTCATTGTACTGCTCAGCCGAGACACAAAAAGTTGGGATCCAACTCCCAACAGGGGAGATTACAAACCTCAGTATGAAGATCATTGTATTATTAATTTCCCATATTACCAGATCAACCTCATTGCATCAAGCCTCACGGGAAATGATGTTTTATGCCATATAATTTTTGAGGCCAAAATTGTATGATTGGAGCACAACATTGCTGACATGTATGAAAGCCCAACTGACAGGATGCAAACATGGAAAGTTGAAATTTTTTGGCTATGGAAGCCTCATGTGATGCTTTTTATTTGAGAGGATATCCATGATTAGTCCTATAGTGGACATCCATACTCACTATGTCTGAGATGGTGCAATAGAGAGATGGACTGAAGTCTTACCAAGGCAGGGAGGAGGGTAGCTAGGGGGTCCATGGGATGATGCCTTCTTTTCTTGGTGGTCATGCCAAGTGGTAGCCATAGAGGAATATCCCTATGCAGGGATAGACTACCAACAAGACCCAGAGATGCATATCCCTCATGGAAGCACCTATGGAGATACTAGTAAGAATATTTTATAATTATTTTATTTCTATATGTTTGAGGAATATAAATGAATAAATGTTTTCAACATGGATCATATGAATAATGAGATTGTTTGATTATGCAGATGTGGGACCGAGATGAACAAAGGGATTTCTTGTGCATGGATGGCATGGTCATGATGGAAAACCATGCATATATGTCAAGTGGGTTCTAGATAATGTCTAAAGGAATATGGATATACTAGTGCATTCAATGCCCATGGTACGAATCGAGGATCTACTGGAGCGGATGCAACGACATGTAGTTGGAGTGTCAGGGCATGGATATGACTCTTTTGGAGTCTTGCACATGCGGTGGTTTTCTATGAGCAGTGTGAAGAGGGAGGGTAAGGTCCCTCAGGACACTGATTAGGAAATACTTATATTTTTGTATTATCGGTCCCTATAGAGGACAATCAAGGTTTAAAATCCTTTTTTGAGACATGATCCACTTTTTGTAACTATTGAAAACTAATGATGATGATGATGATGATGATGATGATGATGATGATGATATATATATATATTAATGATGTGATTATGCTTTATTATTATTTTATGAATGATTTGAATTTTCGATTTAACATGAATGATGTAAATTCCAATCTAACACGTAGTCAGAAAATCAATCACATAATACATTGGCATTTCTTGGAATATGAACATAAGTAATATGATCAAAACAATGCTCCAAAAAATGTACACGGAGCAAATGATGAAGTAACATAGGGTTGCGAACACGATAAATACCATTTATCTAGGATACAACCAATTGAGCATCTAAACAAACATATAAGGACCGAATGCGGTGCACACTGGCATCACAAAAGCAATTCGATAACATCACTATACTCAACTACATTATTAGTAGATGGGTAGAGACAAGCACCCCTAGAAGTGATCAATTCTCTTGTAGGTGAATAAATCACCCAAGCAGAAGAAGCCCAATTATGAGTGCGACGACTAGTGCCATCCGCATACCCTACGAAAACCGACGAAGCTCGTGACATATGCCAACCAAGAAAAAGAATTGTAAGCATCACTAATGCAAAAAGAACATTACAATATCATTCTGTATAGCTATATACAATAATTACAAGAAGACCACCTAAGAAAAGATGCTTAGACATAGTACTTTTTCAAATAGAGCACATTTCTAGGCTCTGAAAGCACATTCCCATCAAAATATTCAAGCTCATAGGCTCCTTTATGTAAGGCACATATCAAAATGTAAGGGCCATACCATAACATATTAAAGTTTCATGCCCGAAAGGAAACTTTGTTCTAGTCGTAGACTAAGGCAATATCACCTTCCGAAAAAACTCTTGGGTGCACAAACTTATCGTACTGACTCTTAACTAGTTTTTGTGTGCTTCATTTGTAGTAGAAGCATCCCGACGCTGCTCGTCGAGGTTTTCTATATGGAAAAGGCATGCTTCTAACTCAGTGGAGTCAGATGAAGCTCTACAATGATCTTGAGGGACAAAATCTCACACTTAATAGCTAACATAGATTCCAACCTATGAACGAGATGGAATGGTGAAAAGCCAATAGCTATTTTTACTGCAGTCCAGTATGCCCATAAAGTCGGATAGAGAATTATGTGCTAGTTAGAATTACTTTCATTGACAGTGCACCAGATAATGGTTTTAAGAGACTTATTAATGGACTCGACATGTCCATTCTCTTGTGGGTAATATGGAGATGAATGCTCCAGTCTAAAACCCAACTTAGAATCAAGTTCTGACATCTTCTGGTTCTGGAAGTGACTACCATGTTCAATGAAAATATCTTTTGGAACACTGAACCAAGTTATAATATGGTTGAATATGAATAAAGCAACAATCTCACCATCACTTGAAAAAGTTGGCATGGCCTCTTCCCACTTAGTGAAATAATAAAAAACCACAATGATGTAAGGATGCCCCCTAGACGAAGGAAGGTGGCATGTCATAAAATCAATGCCCCACTTAGTAAACGGGACAATGGTGATGACTGGAAAAAGAGGAGCATGATGTGCATGCATTTTCCAAGAAAAAATATGGCAGGGGTGACACTTCTTCACTGCTTCTATGCAGTCTCTAAATATTGATGACCAAAAGTACCCAGCACACAAGATCTTATGGGTTGTTGCCAGTTCTGAAAAGTTACCGCCACACACTCCACTATGGTAGTCATTAAGCACAACCTCCACTTCCTCATGGGTAAAATAATGATGAATAATTGAATCAACCCCTTGATGATACAAAGTGTCGCCCATGATAAGGTAATCCTTCCCCCGATGGAAAATACGACATCGATCATCCCATGAGTAATGTGGGGAAAACTTGAGAGTCTGGAGATATATAAGGATATCTCCATGCCAAGGGTTAGTAGAAGAGATAAGGAATAAACACACACTCATAATAAGTGAGTCAATAACTTCGTTATCCTCATTCTCTACTGGGAACTCTGACATAAGTTTGATGAAGACTAACGAATTCTTTTATTTGGAAGAAGAAAAGCCCAAATAAAAATGCCGAAGGACAACAATCCACTTGTTATACTTCCCGCCAATTATTCGTCGAGTCAAAACATACTGAAAAGGGTTAACATCGATGATGACGATCATATTGAAAAAAATAATATAATGTCAGAGACGCTGAACAAAATGAAATGATGCTAAGGCCAGTTTCTCAATGTGTGAATACTTTAGTTTAGGTCCTATAAAGGAATGACTCAAATAATAGATAACATGCTCTTGGAGCTTGTCATTCTCCTGAACTAAGACCATGACGATCAAGGATTCAACTGGCGCGAGATATAGTAGAAAATATCTATTATAATATGGGGGGATAAGCAAAGTATTCAAAACCAATGCTTTATTCAATGCACCGAAAGAACGTTGTTTCAAATTGTCCCAATAAAAAGGAACCCCCTTCTTCGATAGGCACATAAAACCTTTTGTGATATTAGTATAGTTTGGTACAAAATGTCGAAGAAAATTTTCCTTCCCTTGCATACTTTGAAGTTGACGTATTGTGCATGGGGGAGGAAACTGAGTTATTTCCTCAACCTTCAAAGGGTTAACCGTTATCCCTTTAGTTTAAACGATAAATCCTAGGAGACGTCCCAAATTTACACAAAAGATGCATTTGTGTGGATTCAAGTGAATTCGATAGTGACAACATCTCTTGAAGACAAGGTGAATGTGTAAAATATGTTGCACCCTTTTACGTGAATGGGTGGTGAGATCATCCAAATAAGCCTCCATTATGTGCTTAAGATTGTGGAAAGCGAACATCATGGCCCGCTGAAAAGTGGCTCCAACATTTTCAAGGCGAAAGGGCATCTTTTTGTATGCAAAGGTTCCCCAAGGACAAATAAAATCTATCTTATGTTGGTCCTCAAGGAGGATCTATATTTGGTTATAAACAGAAAAACCATCCATGAAAGAGAATATCTCACTTCCTATGCATTCATCAAGAATTTGATCGATAAACGATGTAGGGAAGTTATCCTTAGGACAAGATTTATTCAAATAAAAAAAATCCATGCATACTGGAACTATACCCTATTTCTTGTCTACATAAACGAGATTGGATACTCATTCTGTTAATGAGAATGGATAGATAAATCCTGCTTTCAGTAATTTTTCTACTTCAACCTTGATTTCTACTTCTTTCCTTGGGTAAACTGGTTGCAATTTCTACCGAACCAACTTAGCATTTTCATAGGTTCGATTCTCATGTTCTAAAATACGTGGATCTATGCCAGGCATTTCCTCATACGACTAGGTGAAAACATCACAAAATTCCATGATAAGTGTCATATGCTAACTAATTCTTCGCTTTCCACATGACTAATATCTGGAAGGAAGTATGATTGATGATACATATCATCCCATGGCCTTTATGACCTAGTCATTTCCTCTATGATCGCTTCATCGGAAGGAAAGACGATATCGAGGAAGTCGAGGGAATTTGAATAATTCTGAGCCCAAATGGGATCTAGAAACTGATCGTTCTTCTTTGTCAATGCCAAAGTCAGATCAAGGTCTACAGTAATGTGTTGAATACCTTGATAAGAAGTTTTAGCTCCAGAAAATGACATGGCCATCCTGACATGCACGTGACCTTCGACCGATTCACACGGTGAGGGTAACACCCATGGATATTGTAGATATGATGCTTTGAAAAAAGCGACTCTTTTAATGGAAGCGGGGGAACTCGACTTTTGAAAGCCGACTGAGGTGGCATGAATATAAGACACCGATGATGGGAAATTAAAACTTCCTATAAGCAAATGACACAATCCAACATCGATACTCTCAGTTTCCTACTGAGAGTTCTCAATCCACATAACTGTGGATCCTAGATTCGTTGCAGAGCTAGAGCGGTTAAAATCCATCTGATAGATAGTTACAATTCTTTCCTCATGGGGAAATAATTGAATTTGAAATACCGATGAGATGACAATAGCCATCACATATTTCCAACTCCTTCCCAATAAGATATTATAGTTGAGTGGCGCATCGACTACCTCTAATTATATGGAAGCAAACTTCCCTCCTAACTGGACTGGAAAAGAGGAAATAATCCAATGTGGTCTAAAATATCATCCATCGAATGAAGTTAACAAAGTGGGAGAAGGTACGATCTCTAGAGAGCCAATAGATTTCCACCAAGATATGAACTTGACACACATTGAAGCTCCCTCATCTACGACAATCCTCCTGATTACATGTTTCACGTATACACCATCAATCTGGAAGGTTACATGATAAGGAAGGCGAGGCTTCACACCTGTAGCATCAAACTTCATAGTGAATTGGATGGAAGAATCCGCCACTCCGATTGCGGATAACAATGGAGTGTGTTGCATGGGGAAACTTTGAAGCACCTCTAAAACAGAAAACACACACGACATTTGAGCTAAATCCTCAACAATGGAATAATTGTGTGCATCTTGAGCGTTAGGGTTATGCGATGTTCTTTTGCACACACCATTTGGTATGCACAACATCGTTTCCTTCTCAGGTTTTTCTATGTGGAGAGGTCGTTGAGGATCATAAGTTTATTTACCTTTCGATGTCGAATCCAGATTATTATAATCACAAGATCTGGTCAACAAGTCTACCTCCTCTTCTTTTAATTTTGTATGATTAACCATATTAGAGAATGAAAAATATTAGTCCCATAAAGGTGTACTAGAAGTCCCCCCTTGTGGATTAGAAATGGAAGAGCCAACCTGCATATTATGTCCTTGCAGAAACAAAATTTTCAATACAACAATTTGTTGTTGTTGATATTTCAACTTTATCAGGCTTTGGGATTATTCCATCTTCGTTCATTGATGAGTAAGGTTGTAATCTCCACAGAGCTTGCATGGGAATTTCACCTTTCTCTTTTCATCCTTTTCCCCATCAAAATTTTGTTAGCCTTTTTGTATTTTCCCCCACTAACCTTCTTTCCCTTTCCTTTATTTTTCTCTCCATGATGCTGAGAACCCTTTTGAGTCTTTGATTGTACAGTGTGTACATCCAAGGACTGAGTGGTGGGGGTGGTCAGGGAAGGGGTCGGACCAACCACAACTTATTTAATAAACAACTGCTTCATATAGTTAGAGACCAGATCTGCAACTTTGCTTTGCAAGGAACCAACAATACCATCAACATGTGGTCCTGATTTCAGTTTTTCCAAGTCGAGAGTTGACTGTGGTGCATTGGGCATGATCTCATAGAGAATACCTAATTGAGAGTAAATAAACTCCAACTGTTGTGCTCTAAAGATTTCCCGTTCTTCTGTAAACACCCCTAAAGCTGCAACATCCTTATAAATATAAGGAAACAATGACTTCAAGAACCATTCTAAGAGAAGTTCTGGTGGGACCGTGACTTTGATAAATATTTTCTATCTACTCCATTCCCAAATATGATCGAAAATGTGCGTAACTTTATCTTGTTCAAAGTTAGCTAAAATTTATATACCGGTGTCATACCATACATGGAGTTAGAAGTGAC
>SNQJ01S0003312.1:234726-259677 GCA_010110895.2 Picea sitchensis | reverse complement strand
TATATATATATATATATATTAATGATGTGATTATGCTTTATTATTATTTTATGAATGATTTGAATTTTCGATTTAACATGAATGATGTAAATTCCAATCTAACACGTAGTTAGAAAATCAATCACATAATACATTGGCATTTCTTGGAATACGAACATAAGTAATATGATCAAAAAAATGCTCCAAAAAATGTACACGGAGGAAACGATGAAGTAACATAGGGTTGCGAACACGATAAATACCATTTATCTGGGATACAACCAATTGAGCATCTAAACAAACTTATAAGGACCGAATGCGGTGCACAATGGCATCACAAAAGCAATTCGATAACATCACTATACTCAACTACATTATTAGTAGATGGGTAGAGACAAGCACCCCTAGAAGTGATCAATTCTCTTGTAGGTGAATAAATCACCAAAGCAGAAGAAGCCCAATTATGAGTGCGACGACTAGTGCCATCCGCCTACCCTACGAAAATCGACGAAGCTCGTGACATATGCCAACCAAGAAAAAGAATTGTAAGCATCAATAATGCAAAAAGAACATTACACTATCATTCTGTATAGCTATATACAATAATTACAAGAATACCACCCAAGAAAAGATGCTTAGACATAGTACTTTTTCAAATAGAGCCCATTTCTAGGCTCTGAAAGCACATTCCCATCAAAATATTCAAGCTCGTAGGCTCCTTTATGTAAGGCACATATCACAATGTAAGGGCCATACCATAACATATTAAAGTTTCATGCCCCAAAGGAAAATTTGTTCTAGTCATAGACTAAGGCAATATCACCTTCCGAAAAAACTCTTGGCTGCACAAACTTATCGTACTGACTCTTAACTAGTTTTTTGTGTGCTTCATTTGTAGTAGAAGCATCCCGACACTGCTCGTCGAGGTTTTCTATATGGAAAAGGAATGCTTCTAACTCAGTGGAGTCAGATGAAGCTCTACAATGATCTTGAGGGACAAAATCTCACACTTAATAACTAACATAGATTCCAACCTATGAACGAGATGGAATGGTGAAAAGCCAATAGCTATTTTTACTGCAGTCCAGTATGCCCATAAAGTTGGATAGAGAATTATGTGCTAGTTAGAATTACTTGCATTGACAGTGCACCATATAATGGTTTTAAGAGACTTATTAATGGCCTCGACATGTCCATTCTCTTGTGGGTAATATGGAGATGAATGCTCCAGTCTAAAACCCAACTTAGAATCAAGTTCTGACATCTTCTGGTTCTGGAAGTGACTACCATGTTCAATGAAAATATCTTTTGGAACACCGAACCAAGTTATAATATGGTTGAATATGAATAAAGCAACAATCTCACCATCGCTTGAAAAAGTTGGCATGGCCTCTTCCCACTTAGTGAAATAATAAAAAACCACAATGATGTAAGGATGCCCCCTAGACAAAGGAAGGTGGCATGTCATAAAATCAATGCCCCACTTAGTAAACGGGCCAATGGTGACGACGGGAAAAAGAGGAGCATGATGTGCATGCATTTTCCAAGAAAAAATATGGCAGGGGTGACACTTCTTCACTGCTTCTATGCAGTCTCTAAATATTGATGACCAAAAGTACCCAGCGCACAAGATCTTATGGGTTGTTGCCAGTTCTGAAAATTTACTGCCACACACTCCACTATGGCAGTCATTAAACACAACCTCCACTTCCTCATGGGTAAAATAATGATGAATAATTGAATCAACCCCTTGACGATACAAAGTGTCGCCCATGATAAGGTAATCCTTTCCCCGATGGAAAATACGACATCGATATTCCCATGAGTAATGCGGGGAAAACTTGAGAGTATGGAGATATATAAGGATATCTCCGTGCCAAGGGTTAGTAGAAGAGATAAGGAATAAACACACACTCATAGTAAGTGAGTCAATAACTTCGTTATCCTCATTCTCTACTGGGAACTCTGACATAAGTTTGATGAAGACTAACAAATTCTTGTATTTGGAAGAAGAAAAGCCCAAATAAAAATGCCGAAGGACAACAATCCACTTGTTATACTTCCCGCCAATTATTCGTCGAGTCAAAACATACTGAAAAGTGTTAACATCGATGATGACGATCATATTGAAAAAAATAATATAATGTCAGAGACGCTGAACAAAATGAAATGATGCTAAGGCCAGTTTATCAATGTGTGAATACTTTAGTTTAGGTCCTATAAAGGAATGACTCAAATAATAGATAACATGCTCTTGGAGCTTGTCATTCTCCTGAACTAAGACCATGACAATCAAGGATTCAACTGGCGCGAGATATAGTAGAAAATATCTATTATAATATGGGGGGCTAAGCAAAGGATTCAAAACCAATGCTTTATTCAATGCACCGAAAGAACGTTGTTTCAAATCGTCCCAATAAAAAGGAACCCCCTTCTTCAATAGGCACATAAAACCTTTTGTGATATTAGTATAGTTTGGTACAAAATGTCGAAGAAAATTTTCCTTCCCTTGCATACTTTGAAGTCGACGTATTGTGCGTGGGGGAGGCAACTGAGTTATTTCCTCAACCTTCAAAGGGTTAACCATGATCCCTTTAGTTTAAATGATAAATCCTAAGAGACGTCCCAAAGTTACACAAAAGATGCATTTGTGTGGATTCAAGTGAATTCGATAGTGACAACATCTCTTGAAGACAAGGTGAATGTGTAAAAGATGTTGCACCCTTTTACGTGAATGGGTGGTGAGATCATCCAAATAAGCCTCCATTATGTGCTTAAGATTGTGGAAAGCGAACATCATGGCCCACTGAAAAGTGGCTCCAACATTTTCAAGGCGAAAGGGCATCTTTTTGTATGCAAAGGTTCCCCAAGGACAAATAAAATCTATCTTATGTTGGTCCTCAAGGAAGATCTATATCTGGTTATAACCAGAAAAACCATCCATGAAAGAGAATATCTCACTTCCTATGCATTCATCAAGAATTTGATCGATAAACGATGTAGGGAAGTTATCCTTAGGACAAGATTTATTCAAATAAAAAAAATCCATGCATACTTGAACTGTACCCTATTTCTTGTCTACATAAACGAGATTGGATACTCATTTTGTTAATGAGAATGGATAGATAAATCCTGCTTTCAGTAATTTTTCTACTTCAACCTTGATTTCTACTGCTTTCCTTGGGTAAACTGGTTGCAATTTCTACCAAACCAACTTAGCATTTTCATAGGTTCGATTCTCATGTTCTAAAATATGTGGATCTATGCCAAGCATTTCCTCATACGACTAGGTGAAAACATCACGAAATTCCATGATAAGTGTCATATACTAACTAATTTCATATTGAGAGAAGTCTGCCCCAATAAAGACATTTTCAACAACATAAGGGGTTCTATAAATGTTGATTGGGAATATTTTCGATATATTCACCATATTCCCCTTAGCAAAGACACCATGCTTTGCTAAGGGGTTCACCGTTTGACCAACATTTCTACTCATAGTTGACCTAAATTCTTCGCTTTCCACATGAATAATATCTGGAAGGAAGTATGATTGATGATACATATCATCCCATGGCCTTTATGACCTAGTCATTGCCTCTATGATCGCTTCATCGGAAGGAAAGGCGATATCGAGGAAGTCGAGGGAATTTGAATAATTCTGAGCCCAAATGGGATCTAGAAACTAATCGTTCTTCTTTGTCAATGACAAAGTTAGATCAAGGTCTACAGTAATGTGTTGAATACCTTGATAAGAAGTTTTAGCTCTAGAAAATGACATGGCCATCCTGACATGCACGTGACCTTCGACCGATTCACACGGTGAGGGTAACACCCATGGATATTGTAGATATGACACTTTGAACAAAGCGACTCTTTTAATGGAAGCGGGGGAACTCGACTTTTGAAAGACGACTGAGGTGGCATGAATATAAGACACCGATGATGGGAAATTAAAACTTCCTATAAGAAAATGACACATTCCAACATCGATACTCTCAGTTTCCTACTGAGAGTTCTCAATCCACATAACTGTGGATCCTAGATTCATTGCAGAGCTAGAGCGGTTAAAATCCATCTGATCGATAGTTACAATTCTTTCCTCATGGGGAAAGAATTGAATTTGAAATACCGATGAGACGACAATAGCCATCACATATTTCCAACTCCTTCCCAATAAGAGATTATAGTTGAGTGGCGCATCGACTACCTCTAATTATATGGAAACAAACTTCCCTCCTAACTGGACTGGAAAAGAGGAAATAATCCAATGTGGTCTAAAATATCATCCATCGAATGAACTTAACAAAGTGGGAGAAGGTACGATCTCTAGAGAGCCAATAGATTTCCACCAAGATATGGACTTGACACACATTGAATCTCCCTCATCTACGACAATCCTCCTGATTACATGTTTCATGTATACACCATCAATCTGGAAGGTTACATGATAAGGAAGGCGAGGCTTCACACCTGTAGCATCAAACTTCATAGTGAATTGGCTGGAAGAATCTGCCACTCCGATTGCGGATAACAATGGAGTGTGTTGCATGGGGAAACTTTG
This sequence comes from Picea sitchensis, assembly GCA_010110895.2. Lineage (NCBI taxonomy): Eukaryota > Viridiplantae > Streptophyta > Pinopsida > Pinales > Pinaceae > Picea > Picea sitchensis. The sequence goes on along the minus strand of SNQJ01S0003312.1, from coordinate 255,134 downwards.
AAGCACCTCTAAAACAGAAAACACACACGACATTTGAGCTAAATCCTCAACAATGGAATAATTGTGTGCATCTCGAGCATTAGGGTTATGCGATGTTCTTTTGCACACACCATTTGGTATGCACAACATCGTTTCCTTCTCAGGTTTTTCTATGTGGAGAGTTCGTTGAGGATCATAAGTTTATTTACCTTTCGATGTCGAATCCAGATTACTATAATCACGAAATCTGGTCAACAAGTCTACCTCCTCTTCCTTTAATTTTGTATGATTAACCATATTAGAGAATGAAAAATATTAGTCCCATAAAGGTGTACTAGAAGTCCCCCCTTGTGGATTAGAAATGGAAGAGCCAACCTGCATATTATGTCCTTGCAGAAACAAAATTTTCAATACAACAATTTGTTGTTGTTGATATTTCAACTTTATCAGGCTTTGGGATTATTCCATCTTCGTTCATTGATGAGTAAGGTTGTAATCTCCACAGAGCTTGCATGGGAATTTCACCTTTCTCTTTTCATCCTTTTCCCCATCAAAATTTTGTTAGCCTTTTTGTATTTTCCCCCACTAACCTTCTTTCCCTTTCCTTTATTTTTCTCTCCATGATGCTGAGAACCCTTTTGAGTCTTTGATTGTACAGTGTGTACATCCAAGGACTGAGTGGTGGGGGTGGTCAGGGAAGGGGTCGGACCAACCACAACTTATTTAATAAACAACTGCTTCATATAGTTAGAGACCAGATCTGCAACTTTGCTTTGCAAGGAACCAACAATACCATCAACATGTGGTCCTGATTTCAGTTTTTCCAAGTCGAGAGTTGACTGTGGTGCATTGGGCATGATCTCATAGAGAATACCTAATTGAGAGTAAATAAACTCCAACTGTTGTGCTCTAAAGATTTCCCGTTCTTCTGTAAACACCCCTAAAGCTGCAACATCCTTATAAATATAAGGAAACAATGACTTCAAGAACCATTCTAAGAGAAGTTCTGGTGGGACCGTGACTTTGATAAATATTTTCTATCTACTCCATTCCCAAATATGATCGAAAATGTGCGTAACTTTATCTTGTTCAAAGTTAGCTAAAATTTATATACCGGTGTCATACCATACATGGAGTTAGAAGTGACTAAGGAAATAATGACTTCAAGAACCATTCTAAAGAAATTCGTGGGACCGTGACTTTGATAAATATTTTCTATCTACTCCATTCCCAAATATGATCGAAAATGTGCGTAACTTTATCTTGTTCAAAGTTAGCTAAAAATTTTATACCTGTCACCACATGGAGTTAGAAGTGACCGAGGAAACCATGGCCATATTACCAAACGTTGCATACTTAGACCTCTCCAATTCTATATACCATTTAGTGGCACCCCCAATGAGGGTGTGTTGGAACAATCGTAACCGGATCGAGTCATTGTTTAATGAATTAGAAGAGCACCATGCGAAACATCATTACTTAATCCCATGGGTCTCTCACCCACTTTCCTTCAAATTTGGAATGTCCGAAAATAGTTTAGTGGGGACCGCATGCCAACTCGGGTCATGACGAATCAGGTCATTCATAAAATTTGACAACTGGATAAAATGAAGAGTTGTCAGAGAAGGTAGCCTAGGCTATGACATCGATTGATTGACATCCTGAAAAGAAGGTCTTGGGTCAAACCTGCACCGGGTTTCCAGGAAGAGTTTGTAGATGAGATAGATCCTTGGGTAAACCCTTGGTTTTGGTTAAATGGAATAACACTGCCATCTATCTGATTCTTGAATGGAAAAGTAGGGTTTTCCCATACAAACCCTATTGATTAAGGTTGGTTGTCATTACGTCAACCCTCGAAGAAAGCCCCATAGTTAATAAAGGTTTGGGTAATGGACCCAATATTGTTTGATGTAAATATGACTCATTATTTTTTTTTCATGGTTGATAAGAAGTAAATATGATGAACTCCAAAGTGGTACCCTTATGGTGAAAATCCTCACCGGAAGACGCTTATAGGAGTAAGAGAACCCATGCTTAATTGTGGAATAATGAGATGAAAGAAAGTGAATTTTGTCGTGGAAAACATCCTATATGATAGTTTTATTTCATGTCATTTCCAAGGGTATGTGGAACACTCATAATTCCTTACTATATTATGGCCATGAGAAGTTGGAGACCCCAGTTTGGGTAATGGACCTGGGGTTTGTTTGATGGTAACTATACATGAGTTATGCTATATTTGTAGGCAATACTATTTTATATGGATAGTACATGTCATGCACTCTCCGGTGGCATGAATGCTCATAACTCACTTGGCTTGAGAGTTATGGCCTGCATTGAGGACCCTCATATGTCATCTAAAAGCCCTAAAAGGTCAAAGTAGTCTAAGTGTTTTAAGAGATTTTAAAATGTAAATAATAAAAGTGAAGTGATGAGTGTATTATAATTCAAAGTGAATACAAAATAAATTATTTCAATAATAAATTTAATGGAGAATTAAGTGCGGACCCAACCTCCCAAAATAAGGAAAGTGGGTCAAGTGACTTAGAAGATGTTTTTATGGAAGCTACTTGAGAGTATAAATAAGAGGCTCTTATTGAATCAATAATTGAGAATATTGAATATCCATAGGTGCTTGAGGTAACCAAAAGATATCTGCTCTAAATTCGAGGAAAGAAGAAAATAGACAATGCAAGGAAGGATAAATTCTTTTGATGGTTCTTTCTAAGGTATGTTATTTACCTACCATCTCACCCATTTTCTATAAATTTTTATATAATTATTCAGATCTTGTAATTTCTATGCAAGTGAGACAAACATATCCAAGTATATGTGGTTAAAAATTCAGCTTAGGGGTCATTGTATTTTTGGAGATTTACACCAAGGGAAAAATAGGGTTTGTACAAATTCCTAAACTAGTCAAAATTAGGTCTTTTCGGTAACAACATCATAACTTCTTTATAACAGATCCAAATTCAAAGGAGAACAAATTTTTTGGTTAGGGTATAGTCTTTAGTATTATTTTTAATAGTTTTTAGATCATTTCATCAAACATTGTGGGGCACTTAAAGGCACGCTTCTAGCAATCTATAATTCAACAAGGTATGCCATTTTGCTATAACTCCTTTTATGAGGTTCCAAGTAGTGATACTTGAGGAATTTCATAAAACACAAGAACATCAGGTAATCGGCTTTCGATCTTTATACATCAGGTGTAACCAAAGTTATGATTACTTCAATTTAGGGTTGTTGACTAATCCAAACTAGGCATGTGAGACTAAAGAAACTTGATGAAAAAATGCTAGTATCTTGTTTTTAAAGTTAAGGAAGGCTTCATGAATGTGGTGGATCATACACCAAGTCCGCTATAGAGTCACAACCAGATTTGATGATGGAAATTGATGAGGATTTTGGTTGTGGTACATGTTGGTACATACTTGGAGTATGCGCTGATGAGTTGCAATATACATGAGGCGGACATTTACGTTGCGCCACGATGAGTCATAGTTAAGGAGAGCTACGATTGGTACATACTTGGTACATGGTTGGATGCACTTGTTTATGGTACGTTGGATTATAGGTTGGTAATGGTTGATGCACTTGTTTGGCGTACGTGTTGATTACAGGTTGAGGCACAATTTGATAAATGTTTGATACATGGTTCGGGTTATTAGTACAAGTTGTTTGATGCATGTTTACAACAGTATATCACAAAGTGATAGTGTGACAATGGTTCCACTATTCTACTTCTACTCGTGGTGGCAGGATTATGGCAAGGACAAAGTGGTTGTAGCCACCTTCTCCTGGGTTGTAGCCAGAGAACATTAGGTTGTAGCCTCCTCTAGTTGCAGCTGAATTGGGAGTTGGAGCTTCCTTCAGTTGTAGCCTAAGAAACCAGGGGTTGGAGCCTCCTTCCCAGCCTGAAAACAAAGGAAGTTGGTGCTTCAATGAATGTGTAATTCCTTCACATATAAGAAAAAAACATTCCATGGTTTTCCCTCGATTCGGTTTCCACGTAAAAACACCTAGTAATCGTGGTATGTGTGTGATTGTTTATTTTATTGCTCATTATTGGCTAATAATTATACACTGATATAACATTTGAAGAAAACATTATAATTATAAGCATATCAATTCACCCCTCCAAGATCCAGCAAACAATTGGTAATGAAAGGTGTTCCTTTTAAATCGGGCTTTAAACTGCATCGAAAGGTAGATCATGGAGAGCACTAACCCAAAGATAAAAAATGGAATACCATAGTTTGATGACAAAAGTATGCTTTTTGGAGCATAAGGATGAAGACATATATACGTGCACAAGGATTTCCAAGTTTACAATCAATTGTAGATGGATAATAACACCAACAGCTCCACCAACAAATGACAAAGCAAAGGAAACTCGGTGAGAATAATTCCAAATCCATAAATGAACTTGTGAATGGTCCTTGATACGGGATTCATCAAAGTTGCACATTGTAAATCACCTAAAGAGATTTGGGACAAGCTTCAAATATTTATGAAGGAGATCTAAAAGTCAAAGTAGAAAATATTAAAACTTACAGAGGTCACCTAAACAACTAAAAATGAAGGAAGTTGATAATATTGTACCTACTTTATATGAGTCGATGAAATAGTGAATACAATCATAGGATTGGGAGAAGAAATCAAGAATCTATAATTGTTCAAAGGCACCAAGATCTCTCCTATGATCTGAACCCTAAGATATCAACACTAGAAGAAATATTAGATCTAAAACTCAATAAGCATGGACGACTAACATGGAATCTTCACAACACATGAGATGAGAATTGAACAGAAAATCTAGATGTAAAGGAAGCAAAATTCTTCAAAGCATACCAAAGATCAAAGCAAAAGAAAAGGAACAAGAAGAATATAGCAAAGAACACCCATGTCTTCTAAGATGATGAAGAAGTGGCCAACTCTACTGCAAAGATCTAACAAGGGTTCAATGGTAGGTACGAGGTAAGCTCAAGCACTATTTTAATTATGATGATATTGGTCATTCGGTTAACAAATGTCCTCATAAGAAAAAGAGAAATGATGAAGGCTACTCGTGCCATGCATAAAACATATAAAGGTAAAGAACTACAAAGAAAGTTTCAAGAAAACTTTTGCACTAAAGAAGACAACACCTCATCGGACGAAGATGAAAGCCAAGGATGCTGAAGACTCTGAGAGTTCTATTCATGGCAGTAGAAGACTTTGACAAAGAATACACTGAAGAAGAATATGAAGAAGCATGAAGAAGAAATTGAAGAGGCGTGTTGACTGAGAAGAATTAATGAGTGCCATAGAAGTTACTGTCAAAAGAGAAAAAGAAGAAAAAGAAGAAACTACAAGTGCATCCAGATAAAAAAAAAAAGACACTCAAGAACTAGAACAAATGATCACAAAATTGAAGGTTCAAATAGAAGACGATAAAAGAATTAAAGAAGCACTCAAAGAACAACTAGGAAGAAAGGACAGGATCATTGGAACCCCGGAAGCGAATTGTCACACTAAGAAAGGATATTCAAAAGAAAATATGCATAATAGCTCAAAAAAGTTCTCGATGACATTATCAGCAGCCAAAATTTATCTTGACAAGTCCGAACTTAGATAAAATCGCATTTAAAATGGATCAAGATCCAAAACAAATGAGCAAGAAACAAATCCAAAAATTCTATTTAAACAATCAAAGGGGATAAATATATACAAGGAAGATTACAAATACACACCTCCACCGAGAAGATTAAAATATCAGAATCAATGACAGTCAGAAACAAACATGCCTCAAGAAGAAGAAGGATTCATAAGAGAGCACCTCATTTCATATAAGATCTTCAACTCTAGGTATCAAACCATATTTTGGTTTATGTTGCATGTAATAATTTTGGACATAAACCTAAATTGCGTGAGCTAACTACAGAAATAACTACTGAGAGTCATACACACAAAGGGGTTATTCGAGAAGACCTAGTGAAACACGTGAGAAGAAGTTACAACATAAGCTCAATCTTTGAGCACCGGCGGGAATGTTACAAATGTACCGCTAGACATGGCCAAAAATTGCACGACAATCCCTCTCCTAAAGAACCACAGAATACAAACAAGAATCTTAGAAAAATGACATGGATAAGAAAGAAAGATCAATATAGAAATGAAGAATGCACAAATGCTCTACAAGCTAAAAAAAATAGAAGTAATGTGGTTGGTATGTTGACAAAGGATGTTCAAAACACATGACAAAGCCTAGAGACAAGTTTCTTACATTACTTAAAGGAAATAGATGGATCGGTCTCCTTTTGAAATGATGATTTATCCAAAATCATCAAAAGGCACCAACCGAATTGGGAACAAGAATGAAAAGGGAAGAAAATGTTCTACTAGTAGAAGATATGAAATATAATCTTTTAAGTGTGGATCAAATGTGTGACCAAGGTCATAAATTTACTTTCGACTCACAAAATTGTGAGATAAGAAAAAGAAGGTTTACTTTAAAATTGGTCGCCATAAATACTACAAATTCAAGCATACTGTTAAACTAAATTGAAATGAAAAGTGTTGTCTAGGAAAGTTGAAGATGAAAGTTGGCTATAGCACGTAAGAATGGGGTCACATGCAATTTGATAACCTTTGTCAAAGTCAACAAAAAGAGATGCAGTTAGAGAAATGCCTTAGATCATGAAACCAACCCACCCTTTATGCAAGCATTGCCAACAAGGAAAGAAAACAAAGACCAAATCCAAATCAAAGGAATATTCAACAACAAAACCATCGAAATTGTGCATACCGATCTAGTTGGACCAACTACAACAAAAGGCTTAAAAGGTGAGAGATAATTTCATGTTATTAGTTGATGATTATACAAGAATGACTCGAAGTTTGCTTTTCAAGAACAAATCAAAAATCTTTTGAAAATTTCAAGATCTACAAGGAAATGGTTGAAAATGAGATGGATTCAAGAATCAAATGCTTGCGATCGGATAATGGAGGGAGGTGAATTCACTTCAAAGGAATTTAAGAACTACCTAACAAATCATGGAATAAAAGACACTACCGCTAGGACACCCTCAAGCAACAGTAATGGAGTTGTTGAAATAAAGAACATGACAAGACAAGAAATGGTTCAACAATGATAATGAATTCAAAGTTGATAGACATTTTTTGGACACATAGTGCATACAACATTTCACATTCAAAACAAAGTAATGCTCGAACAACACCGATAAAACTCCCTAAGAGCTATGGAAAGGAAGACCAAGAAATGTGAAGCACTCTCAGAAGCTTTTGGAAGCAAATGCCACATCAAAAGAGAAGATGGTAGAATGTAAGTTTGATTCTTTGTGTGGACAAAGGAATATTTGTTATACTCAAGTACAAGGAAGCATACAAGTGTTACAATCTAAGATTAAACAAAGCTGTGGAAAGCATCAACGTAACAATTGATGAAACAGTAGACCAATCAAAGAAAGAAGAAACAAATCAATGGAACAACTTTTTGAAGAAGAAGATGAAAAGAAGAAGAAGAGGAAGATGAGATGAAGAGAATCCATAGGAAGTAGAAGAGAAAGTTCAACAAGTATCTCCAAACATTTCACCTATAGCAAAACAAGTATTGCATGAATCATCCTTCAACCGAATTATTGGAAACAAAGATGCGGAGTTAAGACTAGAAGAAAACTACCAATTCTAACAAACACACCTAGCACTTTATCTGCCAATTGAACCAAACTATTTTGAAGAAGCCAACAAGGATGAATTTTGAATAAGGCTTTCATGGATGAAGAATTGATCAAATAAAGAAAATGACACTTTGGGAATTGGTGCCAAGACCAAAGAATAAGAATGCGGATCGACACAAAATGGGTTTTCAAGAATAAATTGAATGAAGATGGACAAGTTACAAAGGAACAAAGATAGATTGGTATGTAAAGGATATGAACAAGATTGAAGGAATCGAATTTGAAGAGACATTTGCCCCCGCCTACAGGAATGGAAGCAATCATTTTTAGCTTATGCATGCTCCAAGAATGTTAAAGTATAATCGATGACGAAAATCATCTTTTCCTAATGGGGAACTTGAATAAGAAGTCTGCATCGAACGTAACTGTATGATTTCAATGGTCGAGAACACAAACTATGTGTGTAAATTCAAAGAAGGCCTTGTATGGTTCAAAATAGGCTCCGGTGATACGGTACTCCGCATTGATGAGTATCTACAAGTAGGTAGGGTTCATAAAAGGACGTGCATACAACAACCCTTACATCAAGGTAAGTCAAAGTAAAATTTTATTAATTGGTTTATGTTGATGATTTTATTTTGGTAGTGATGATAATGTGTTAAGCCGTAAATTTGCAAAAAGACATGCATAATGAATTTGAAATGTCGCTACTTGGAGAACTATCCCTTCCGGGACCTCAAATACGCCAAAGCAACCAAGGAATTTTTATTTCAAACCAAGTATTATCGTGAGAAATGCTAAAGAGGTTCGAATGAAAGATTGCAAACCACTTATCACCCATGCAAACCAGCTTGTAAGTTGAGCAAAGATGATGATTCAAAAGTCTACTGCATCATAGACAATATAGGTTAATGATTGACAACCTACTATGTGACAACATCCACTAGATGCTGAATGTAGGCGTTTCTTGGATCAGGTGTGGCACGCATTTCAAGTAGCACCAAAGGAATCATGTATTAACAAGAAGTAGAATCAGATATCTCCAAAGGAACAAAAGAGTTTGGATTATGGTATCCAAAAGGAAAGATCTATCACTCTATTGCCTACACAGATGCATATTGGGCAAGCCAGGCTGATGACCCACTTGGCACCAATGGAGGAACGCTCTACTTAGTGGAGTGTTTGGTATCATGGATAAGCAAGAAACAACTACCTGTAGTATCTCTATGTACATCCCAGGTAGAGTATATTGTAGCAACATCATGTTGTACATGTGTTCTATGGATGAAACAAACTCTTTGACAGATATACTGTGTTGAGTATGATGAGCCCATTCCACATATTGTGATAAATACAAGTGCCATTAGTATCTCAAAAACATGGTGATGCACTCCAAGACTAGGCACATATCTTAACCAAGTATCACTTTGTACGGAACAAAGTTGCAGAAAAGAACAATAGAGTTGAGTATGTGGGCACAAAAAGAACAAGTGTAGACATATTTACAACCACTTCCACTCTGAAGTCTTTGAATATCTTCGCCAAAGAGTTGGAGTTATTTCTACTCCAAAATGAATTCCTTTTGAATGTTTTTGAATGCTTATCTTATATGTCTTAGATGTACACAAGGAAGCACCATAAGAGGATAGTCCGTCAGGAGCAAGCTCTCAGATGGAAAGATCCCCTTGCCATTGATGACAAAGGGGACACTACGCAAGAGGACAGAGGTATGGTTCCGTGGAGGAGCAGATTTACTGGCGGCGTAGAGGATAGAGGCATGGTTCCAGTGGAAGCATATTTATCAAATGCGTAGGATGTGAGGCATGACCTGTGGGCATGAGTGATATGATTTCAAAGGTTGCATCACGTTGTTTCCATCAATGCCAAAGGGGGAGATTGTTGATTAAGGCTATTGTCATTGATGTCAACCCCTTGAAGAAAGCCCCAGAGTAATAAAGGTTTGGGTAATGACCCAATATTGTTTGATGTAAATATGACTCCATTATTGTTTTTTCATGATTGATAAGAAGTAAATATGGATGAACTCCAAAGTGGTCCCCTTATGGTGAAGCCCCCACCTGAAGACGCTTTGTGGAGTAAGAGAACCCATGATTAATTGTGGAATAATGAGATGAAGGAAAGTGAATTTGTCGTGGAAAATATCCTATATGGATAGTGTTTGTCATGTTTCATTTCCCTTTGGTATGTGGAACACTCACATACCCTCACGGTTAGAGAGTTATGGCCATGAGAAGACCTAGGTTTGGGTAATGGACCCAAGTTTGTTTGATGGGTACCGCATACTATGATATATTTTCAGATAATACTATTTTTTATATGGATAGTACATGTCATTCCATTTCCTCTGGTGGTGGTTGTAAACGGCCACATAACTCCTCACAGCTTGAGAGTTATGGCTTTAATGGGTTGGAGGACCCTCATATGTCATCTAGAAGCCCCAAAAGGTCAAAGTAATCAAAGTGGTTTAAGAGATTTTAAAAGGTAAATAATAAAGTGAAGTGATGAGTGTATTATAATTCAAAGTAAATACAAAATAAATTATTTCAATAATAAATTTAATGGAGAAATTAAAAGTGGACCCAACCCTAAAATAAGAAAGGGTCAAGTGACCTAGAAGATGTTTTTAAGGAAGCTACTTGGAGAGCATAAATAAGAGGAAAGGCTCTCTAATGTAATCACACACTTCGAGAATATTGAATATCTATAGGTGTCCTGGGAGGAAACTAAAGGATATCTAAGCTGAAATTCTCAGGAAAGAAGAAAGAAGGTCAAAATGCAAAGGAAGGATAAATTCTTTGATGGTGCTTTCTACAAGGTGTTATTTACAAAGTCATCTCACCATTTATAACTTGTTTTATATAATAATTAAGATCCTTTAAATTTCTATGCAAGTGAGAAAACATATCCAAGTATATTTGGTTAAAAATTAATCTTGTGGGTCTTTTATTTTTGGATTTACACTCGCGGGAAAAATAGGGTTTGTGGCCACCCTGAAACTAGTCAAAATCAGTGTTTAGGGTAAAAACGCCATAACTTCTTCATAACAGATCCAAATTCGCTGAGACCAAACGTGTTGGTTAGGTTACGCCTTTTAGTATTTTTTTAATAGTTTTAGATCATTTCAGCAAATATTTTGAGTGGGACACGCTCTACAAGGTATCTCTCAAGAATAAGCCATAATTCAACAAGGTCCGCCATTTTTCTATAACTCCCTTTCGAGAGGTTCCAAGTAGTGACACTTGGGAGGGACCGGTGCATTAAAAACACTCAAGAACATTGAAAATGCTTTATTTATATTAATACAGTGTTCAAAGTTATGATTACTCTCAAGTTAGGGTTGTCGGACTAATCCAAAATTAGGTACGTGAGACCAAACAAAAGTTTGATGAAAATGTTAGTCTATTGTTTTAAAGTTAAGGAAGGTTTGTAGGAATGTGGACTACATACACCAAGTCTATTACAGCTACAACCAGATTTGGATGATGAAATTAATGAGGGCTTTGGTTAAGGTACATGTTGCGCTACGTCATGACAAGTAGTTGATGAGTTGGTGCACATACGAGGTGTATAGTTGATGATGTTGGTACATATTGGATGAGCCATAGTTGATGAGTAGTTAACACATGATTGGTACATACTTGGTACATGGTTGACGCACTTATTTATGGTACAAAGTTGATTATATTTGGGTGTACGGTTTTCGATGCACTTGTTTGGCGTGGTATAGGTTGATTACGTGCTGAGTGGCCGTGCTGATGGCATGGTTGATGCATGGTTCGGGATGCATCGTATAGGCTTACAATGGTATATCTCACAGCGATAGTGTGACGATGGTCTCCACTTATCTCTACTTACTCTTTAGGGTGGCAGGATGGGGCAATGATAGGTGGTTGTAGCCACCTTCCGCTGTGGCCGGAGAACATTGGGGTTGTAGCCTCCTTCCTGGTTGTAGCCAGAGAATTGGGAGTTGAAGATTCCTCAGTTGTAGTTTGAGAACCAGGGGTTGAGCCTCCTTCCAGCTTGGTACCGAAACAAAGGAAGTTGGTGCTTCCAATGAATGTAATTTCAATACATATAAGAAAAAGAGACTCAAGGGTTTTCTCCGTCATGTGGTTTTCTCCCGATTTGGGTTTCCACATAAAACACTGGTGTACTGTGTATGTGTGTGATTGTTTATTTCTTACTACTCATTATTGGATAATAATTCTAGATTGATATGACATTTGAAGAAAAAGGATTATAATTACGCTATTACTGATTCACCCCTCCTCTCAGTAATCCAACAAACCCTCCTTTTAAGCGAAGACCTCGATGCATGGGGTTCGATTGACCATGAAAGGGGTTTCCCCTCGACAACATCCCTTGCGAAGGGAAAGACCCTTGCATGGGATTCAACTGAACTTGGTACAGGTTTCCCCTTGCCGACACTACAAACATGGTGAACATATTACTATTGAACCCACCATACAATTTGAATGGGGTAGATGTAGATGCAATTTTAGTGGATTGGAATCCACTACCCATAGAAGTGCCCCAGCCCCCAAAGGGGTTAGGGCTAGGAGATGAGAATTTCCCACTTCTAACAGATGGGAACCATAGAGGGATATGACCCTCGACCCAAGGAAAAACTTAATAGGGAATTGAGGAATTCATTGAACCAACATTAGAGACCTGGGATGTTGACTAAGACCTAGTCAACGCATTTAGAATGTCTATCGATGACATACCGAACAAGAAAACATTGGTTATTGAAGGTAATGACATGGCCACACCGGAAGGTTGGGTGGAACCAAAAATCAATAAAGTATAGCTACTAATAGATGTGAAAACGGTGGATTGAATCACACTAGTTGTTTGGTTCGACATATTAGGGGGAAAGATCCCACTGGTGACGATTTCCGAAGTGGGAGTTATGACAACTCTCGACCCAGACACTCCTGGAGTCCCTTCCATTGTGGCCCAGTGAAGAGGGCTACTTCCAACAAAGTCCAATCTAGGAGGTGGAACTTGTACATCAACTGGAGCATCAAGCCCAGTTAATGGAGACTTGGAAGGTGGAGCGAATTATTTGGCCCCAAGATCAGTTATCATTACAACCTATGGCTTAGAAAAGTTTATTTTTATGGGTTCCATGATTAAAGTCTCGATCAGAGCAGTTGGTACAAAAGTGTCGGATTGATCAAGTCATCACCTCAAAGGAGGCGCAAGAGGATTCACTTTAACTTCTTTAGGGGGAATACCTTGAATTCTCCTTGATCGACGAGGTAGTTAATCAACCAATTTGAGTTGTCAACTCTAGTTGACCACCTACGCACCTTCCTAAGAAATTATACGATCGCTAAGCACACCAATATAAAAGTCCTAAATGGAAAAAATAGACACAAATAACCTTGTCAATATCTGAACTCAGGTGGATTAGGTCCTGAGACCGCAATAGAAAAAAATTGAGGTAAGGACCTTTTAGACAAAGGTATAAGTTGATTAAGCCCGTGGACTGATGAATGAAGGAGTGAGAAGTAGTTATCCTGACCTCCACTAACCAACCTTATCCAGTGAAAGTACCCATGCTTCACAGGGAACCCTCCAATAATACTAAAAAGTGTGATACAAAATCTACCCCAGGTACCACGGGAAACCCCCCACAGTCACCTATGAGATCCATAGGAAGAGTAACTATGGTTACAAAATCGCAGTCGACGTCTGAGGGAACATTCGACAGTCAATATTAAATGTATGGGAAGGGTAACAAAGCCCGAAGACTCGAAAGCGCCGCCTCTCTTGGAGGTATGGGCACTAACGAAACCCCCAAAATATGATCTTTCCACAAATTTTAGTTAAGCTTTGGAGGGGTTATCTCCTCGGCTCGTCCTCATGTGACCTCGTGCTTGGATCCTATGTGAGAAGAGTTTCCCAGCCACACCTATACGACAATTGGATTTTTCGCTCCCTATCTCAGACTCCTATGTTTATTTTCTTGCCTTGGAGAAATTAACTCTCCAACCTAAACCAAGGCCCTAGCCTAGACTAGTCTGTTCACCCTATAAAATGAAAATGTCTAATTAATTTTTTGTTAGCGTTCATTTTATAGGGTTGTTATTTACTCAAGAGGGGTAAAAATGAAACTAGATGGTGTTTTTATGAACACAACATAGAAACACTTAAGAACACAAATGCATGATGTTGTTTCTTCATTGAAAAATGAGTGTAACAATGATTTAAATAAAATGAAACCAAAATCTTTCTTTAATACTTATTTCAAAAATGAAAACAATGCACTTTTGATTGTATGCAAGATCTTAAACCACTTTGCAATGCAAATATAAGATGTTTTTTGAAAGGCAATGCAAAACAGAGTGCGAAAGAACTTTTCAAACCTGATTTCTTTTGTTTTATTAAGGCTACTGAAACAAAATATTTTTTCTTTTTTTTTAAAAGCATAAGAGTAAATTCAAGAAGAAAATATGCCTACGATGAACTTTTCTTTTCAAAACAAAATTACGAAAGGCAAGGGAGGAAGTTCAAGATCATACACTCTTATAATTTAATTTTGTACCAAACAAGAAAACAAGAAGGTACAAGGGGAGAAATATTACAAACATATGACTAAGAACCTGATGAGCCACTGTACTAACATGTATTAGAGTGTAATAAACACTTGACTAATCTTTCTGAAACCCTAAACCATTAAAAACCAAAAACAACTTTGAACAAACACAAACATTGACCAAAATATTTAAGTTTTTTTTGCAATATTGGAAACAAAGAAACATATTTCTAGAACCAAACAACACTTCTATAGAGTCACAAAAAGACCCACAAAGATCTCAGAGTATAACCACTCTGACTTCCAACAGGATGAGAAGAGTAAAACCCTTCTTCAGAACATGTACACGATTGTGTGGTACACAAGCTGCGTATGTACACGACTTCTATGAAGGAAGCCTGCGCACACCATTAAAAATCCTGTCAACAAGAGAGAAAGAGAACTGGAGGACTTAGGTAAGATTGTACAAACTCAAAGAGTGTTGGAAACAGGATTAAAACACAAAAAAAGTTTCAACAGAAATGCAAAAAGGCAAGCTCCCTTAACGACCCAAAAGGGAGAGTCCCCAATATGGTTGCCAATTCTGTTACAAAAGTTTACTTCCTATGTTTTTTTTGGTCAGAACCACAAAAAATTAGAACCTAAGGAAACTTCTCTCAAACTCTAATTAAATAATCAATTAGGAATAACCACCTAAAATAACTAACTTTCAGAAAAAGGAAAGAAGAATGCACCTGGAATCCTATTTTGAAGTAGATCCCACTTGATGTCTTTCACTATGGAATTCCTTCACAACAACCCTCTGAAAGTCTCACAGACAAAGAAAGATGCAAATGCGATAAAGTAGTTATTTTCTAGCTAACTTAATGTAATCAATTCAGATTCAATGTTAGATTCAAAATAACATACATATAATATCGTCAGAGTCATAAATTAACACAAAGAATTAGACGAGAATGAGAGATCCTTTATTGATGACAAAAAAAGGGGTTGCTTACAACCTGTAACCACTGCAGCACGGTCTCAAAACTAGGCTCAAGTTCCTCCACCCAAGGATGAATATGCATAGGATTTCCTCCAACACTCTGCACTCTAGCAGGTCCAAGGAAGACAAAGGTGTTCTTCCTGACAAGATAAGGAGAATGCAAATTATGGAAATGAGGGTTTCCATAAAGAGGGGACAATCTCAGACACTAGGGAAACATGGCACTTCCAGGACAATCTTCAAAATGCCAGCATAAGGATGCATTTCTTGACTATGTTTTTCCTCCACCCCAAGACTCTCTTTTATACTCCATTTTGATGGTTGGAGTCGTTATGTATGACATTTAGGAAGTTAGGGAATGAAAAAACCTGTAAACTTAGCCCGAAATGTCGGGATTTTATTTTTTTGATCCAAAATTAACATGTACGTGGGTTGCTAACAAGGAACCCACATATGTACGTGAGTTGCTTCAAGGAAAGTCACATACACTTTGATAAATGGGGTTTTTAATAAGTTTTTGAGGAGGAAAAGGGGGATTTAATTCATGCAAGCAGGGAAAGGGATGTAACATAGGCCAATGAGTCATCATATGCATGTGTAGTGGAAAATGACACTATAACACCATGATAACTTGTTTGGAGAGTCTTCTTTTGTCATATGATGATGAAACCTTGTTACATAGTTCAATTTACAACCTTGTATCCATTGTTAAGATAATTATATAATAACATCCCAATCAATCAAAACTCTATTGTGGAATATGTTTTGTTCATTATATAATACTGACAATGGATCATCATGGAGTATGGATAGATTTAGACCCCCATGATGTTGATGAGGTTGAAGTTGAAAAGTAGGGTGTTGATTCATTCATGAGATTTTATCAACAATCCTTCAAATCCTTAATTTTCAAGTGGTTCATGGGTGGACAAACAAGAGTGTTGAGAAGTAATTATCATTATTGAAGCATATATTACCACTTGATTCTACATTGCTACACAAGTGACACAAATGTAAGGATTTACTTTCCAAGGTAGGATTCGTGTACAAAAACATCAATGCAATGCATGTGTGAAGGGTTTCATATTATTTCAAAAAACTCCAACAAATCTGTCAAGAAGACCGATATATGTCAAAGTTGAAATCAAATTCTCCAAGAAAGGTTATTGTCACTTTCCACTTATACCATGTATACGTTTGAATGTACAAGTGTTGAGAAACAACTAAACTAATAAGTGTATTATTGTGGAAATGTTGATTTCCTTGAAATGGATCATCCATATCATCTATAGAAATATCGTTTTAATGTTAACGAAGAGAGTTGAGAAAAACTAGAGGAAATTACCAGTCAATATATAATTGACAATGCATCGAAAAGAAAGCAGTTTATTGAAAGTGGTGGAAAACTTGATAGTAAAAGTAACCCAACTAATGAAATCAGTGTAAAAACATTGTGCATTTTTTACAAATTGTCTTACTTTAAGGATTTACCCATCAGACATATAGTTGAATTTATGCATTGTGAGAAAAATGTTGTTGATGTCATTTTAGAAACTCATTTTAATGTGAATGATACCAAACTTGCATGAAAAGATTTTTAACAACTAAATATTCATTTAAATATTTGGTTCAAAGAAATCATTGATGAATGTTGATCAACCACATGCTCCATATGTGTTGATGGTGGTAGAACACAATAAATTTATAGGCATGTTGTCTTGCACATGACTTCCAAGTGGATATGTAGGTTATTTTTAAGAGTTGTCAAATCGATACTAAAGGTTTAATAGGTTTAAAGTCCCATGATTATTATGTCTTAATCAATGATGTTTTATTTATCATGATCATATCATGTTTTCGAAAGGGGCCAAGATTAGCAATTATAAGCTAGGCTCATTATTAAAAAAATTGAGTTTGCATGTGATAGATTTTTTTAATTATGAATATTTGATCTAGGAGGTTGCTAAAGTCGTTTTTTTTGTTGAAGGGTGTGTTTCCACCATCAATATGTAATATTTCTATGTATATTCTAATACATATAGAAAAAGAACTAGATTTATGTGGACCAATAAACACAAGATGAATTTATCATATATATATATATATAGAGAGAGAGAGAGAGAGAGAGAGAGAGAGAAAGAGAGAGAGAGAGAGATATGTGGACCAATAAGAACAAGATGGTTGTATCATATATAATGATATATGAAGAGTTTGAAGAAATTTGTTTGTAACAAAGAAAGAATAGAGGAAAACATGTTTGAGGTCTATTCATTTCCATAAGATTTTGTATAGAGTATATCAAGAATTATCAAAATATAATGTGACATGTATATGATGATGAAGAAGACAACAAAGATGCAAATGAAGTACTTGAAGGCCATGGTTTTCACTTCACGCTATCACATGAAGAAAGTGATGCAATACATTATTATGTTCTTGAAAATATATTTGTAATGAAGAAGTGGTGCAGGTGAATATGTTCTTTACACTTGATGATTTTCTTGTCTTAATCTAATTGACCCATAAATTAATCATATCATTTATTTATTTATTATGTTTATAGAAAATATTGTGAAGAGAATCCCATGACCATGCTTTCATATTGAAAGCACATATGTTATATGGATGAAGGTAGTTCCTCATTAGTAGCATTCAAAGAAGAATGAAAGATGCATTGTAGAAAGCAAAACATGAAGCTCAAGGTATTGCAATGATGAATATGAAATTTCAAAAGGTCCAACATCTCGGGTTTATAAACATGGTGGAATGTGGGCATATGGATTCCATCTAAGAGTGGAAGAGAAGGATAAATAAAAGTCAAATTGTGATGGTGTTTTATTGATAAATTTCTATGTAAAGTTGAGAATAATTTTTATGTTGGTTTTATACAAGATAATCTTGAAGTTGATTATGGGGAAAAACAATTATATAATATTGAAATTTAAATGGATCAAACCACTAGCAATAAAATGAATTGCACATGGATTTATGTTTTCTGCTTTCCAAAAAACATTAATAGAGATTTATGAACTCTATGTATTCCCTGATTAAATTAATCAACATATTTAATTGAAGGTGTAGATAAGAAAGCATGAATGGTCTTATGCCATTCAAATCAAATTAATCAACATATTTAATTGAAGGTGTAGATAAGAAAGCATGAATGGTCTTATGTCATTCAAATCAAATTTCATTCGAAGTGAGATTGACATAGTGGATGAATGGGAATATGTTTCTTAATTGTTAAACACAATATTGGAAGAAGATGGCTAAGAAGAAGGTAGAATATAATTCAATGTTGTGATTATGGTGTCAAATTTCATTCAAAGTGAGATTGGCATAGTGTATGATGGGGAATATGTTTCTTAATTGTTAAATACAATATTGGAAGAACATGTCTAAGAAGAGGGTAGAATATAATTCAATGTTGTGATTATGGTGTCTATTGAAGATCCAATGAATGGAACAAATGCAACTAATGAGGGCACATATGAAGTAGATTCATACTTGGTGATGACAATGAAAAAGACAATGAAGACAATGATTATCATGAAGACAATGATGAATTCCTTGAATGAATATTGTCTTCTATCCTCAGATTTATTTTTGTGTATTATAGTTAATGAAATATACTTTATCAATAATCAATCTACTTAATTCTCTTGCTAGTGATTTTAGTAACTATTTATTTATTTTTATATTAATGATGAATATTACCCATTTGTGCACTCAYATGCTATGGTATGCACATTATCAACAATCATGACTTGCTTAAATGAATATTGTCTTCTATCCTCACATTCATTATCGTATTTTATAGTTGATGACATATAATTTATCAATAATTAATGTACTTTTTATATTGCTAGTGATCTTTCTTTTTTTTAACAGAAACTAGAGAAGATTGTATTAATAAAAAGGCACGACCAAGGTCGCTAATTACATAGGAAGAGGCTGGTAAGAAGGGTAGACCAACAACATAATTCTTTCAAAGACTTGAAAAACTAAGCCTAGAAAATTTTCAAGCGGAACTGAATACATACTATGTTGTTCCTGACCTGAGTATGTTAAAAAATGATAGATTTATGCCATTTTTAGGCTTACAAAAACTAAATACTTTCTTATTGTCCCTCTTTAACATGATATTCATCTAGAGGAGAATATAGAGACACATTCAAGTCTGGAAGAGCTGCACTAGATCCTGGTCTGCTACCAACTTCCTCATTTTGACTCTGAACTAAAGAGCTTGGAGATCTTGCGTCCAACCGAGCTTTTATTGCCTCCCCTTGCCAACGAAGGAAGTCAAATTCATCTTGAAGTTGAACGATTAGAGTTTGGTGTTGAGCTAACATTTCCAACATGAAAGAAAGAGTAGAGTTGTGGGAATCAATTTTGAGAGATAGCCGTTGAGAGGTGGTGAAATTATCATCCACCAACTCTTCCTCTGCATTCTCTCGGGCTTGCTACTGAACGTTATCTTCATCCATGCCTCTAACATTGTTGAAATCAATTTGGCCAGGGACATTACCTCCAACACAGTTCCAATTGTGAATACCTCTGACACTATTGCATTCAAATTGGCTAGGGGCAATACGTCCAACACTATTCCAGTTGTGAGTACCAGAGGGACCGTGCCTACCAAAATTCTTCTTGATCGACAGGTTTCATAGAGCTTCCTATTCCTCTGCAATTGAGCCTACGATATCCCTCAGAAGATGATGGGAATGAGGAAACATGAGAAAACCTTTGAATTTATTGTGGTGTAGAGTTACCTAGATGCATGAATACAAACAACTTCAAGCAAGCCCACAGATCAGGTGTCTTTCAGACATTGAGGTGGCATGTACTGGCTAATTTTCCTTATTGGAGCTCATGATGAATGTCTTTTCACTTATCCTCACTGCAGGTGAAGAATTGGTTGGCCTGATGAAACATGATACTTTGTGCCATTTAGTCACACAAGTGAGGTTTACAGGGAGGCCAATTCTTTCCATGGAAATGATTGTGGCTCTTGTCCTGCAATTTCCTAAGAACCAGGAGGTATGGGGGTATGTTACACATTATTTTCGTCATCCCTATGATCGTTAATGATGTAAACCTATCTGTTGCCTTCAGAGGGGTCAGTGGCCTGAGTTCCTAAAGAGAGAACGGAGAAGAACTTTTCCTGAGAAAAGAAGTTGCATTTTCCTATGTA
>SNQJ01S0003312.1:158421-223001 GCA_010110895.2 Picea sitchensis | reverse complement strand
ATCCCATTTCTTCACCCCTGTGAGCATCACCCAATGCAATGAGTGCTAAGTGGACTATTCAAATCATGAGAATTATTGGTCAATTGCGACTAATACTCATGGATATGGGTCATAGATTAATGACTTACACTACGCAGTTAATCCCGAAAATCATTTCAAGTATTTTTCCTAATTTTGTGAAGTTGAATATTTTAAGTTTTTTATTTTTCTAAAAAATGTGGTCCAAATGCCTTTTCATGCTTTTTCCATATAAAAACAATTCTAAACAAAATATTAAGCCCCATAAGAGTTTATGATATACCATTAGTTGACAAATCCAAGAGGATATCCTTGACTTATGGTGTAGCTTTTACAAACATTCTTTCAAATTGTGTGTAGTTGAATATATTCAGATTTTTGTACAAAATGTGGTCTACATGTTCATTTTATGTTTTTTTTTTTTTTTTAATAAAAAATTCCATACCAAAAAGATTAAGTCTTATAAGTTTCATAAGATCTTCTTATTTATCATGAAAAATCCAATGTGAGATCCTTGATTTTTAATGAACTGGTTTCGAGTACTCTTTATTTTTGGATTTGAATATTTTGAGATTTTTTTCAAAATATTTTCTAAATACTTGTTTCATGCATTTTTTAGAAAATTTATACCATACACTCCAAATAATATTGAGCCCTAGAATACCTTCTAATTTATCACATGGGAATAAATCTAAGGTTACATTTTTTGTAAAATTGAAGGGTTTGAACTTTTCGCCTATTTTGTGGAGTGTAAAATTGAAGGGTTTGAAATTTTTGCCTATTTTGTGGAGTTGAAATGTTTGCGATTGTTTTTGATAGAGTTTTCTTCGTACCTCTCTTTTGTAGTTTAAAAATTCTACACCTTAGAAAATTAGTATATCCCAACACAATAGATGTCATCAACTAATCTAATCCTATCCATGTTGGAAGCACTTCTAATAAATTTATGCCCAGAAAGCTTGGAAGCCATAGAATAGTAAGTGAATATTTACAACGAAGACAACTCAACCATTCAACAAGTTTATTTATTCTCACATGGTTTATTCTTTCAAGGATGCATAATCAAATAGTGAGGATTCGCGGCTGGGATCATATGGTGAAAGAGAATATTCAAGAGTGATAATTGAATATAGGCATCAACATGTCCATCGGCACAATAAATATTTAAAGTCTCTTGGATTCAACATGGATTACTCAAAAAAATTTACAAGTAAGTCTTCGTTCCACTATTCTTTGTTCATACCTACATTAATCCTTTTTTTTCAAAACCTTCTCTCATGTAAGAATATTTGTCTATACCAAATACTATTTTTTGATATAACAATGACATAACATGTATGCATAATTAAATGTAACAAAGACTAGAAAATTTGTTGTTGAAAAAGGACACTACATCGAGTCAATTTTTTTTTATGTTTACATTATACATGAATATAGAGAATCATATTTTGGATATGTTCACTTCAAAGGGTGATTGGGGTGTAGTCTTTGATGAGTTTAAGACCGTGTTTGGTGTTGATAAATTAGATTTGTTGCATTAATGATTTTAATGGAAAATTGTAAAGCAAGTAGATATCCACCCAATTCACATGTCAATTCAATTGCAAGTCCACTGTAGTAGAAAAAAAAGTGTCCAATCCTTATACATATATAATGAGGATAAGGTGGATGAACTTATCAAAAGGTACATATTTTCAAAGGAGGTGTATAGGAAGATGGAAATAAGGTACACATTTGCAAAGGAGATGTATAGGAATATGGAAAGAGAATCATAAAAGAAAAACTTTGAAGGGTTGGATCCCTCTCTTTTACAAGTAGTTGATGGAAATATTATAGGCAATAACATTGTGACATGGGATATTAAATTAGGCCATCATGTTTGGTCCCATTTGGATGTTTCTGTCACATCCTTATCACTATAGGACTAAAGAAATATTGATCTAATAATTTAGAAAATGAATAATACATTTGTCCCTTGAGGGTATGGTATCTAGAATATACTACAAGGAAAAAATGCATACCATAATTGATAACTACTAGATGAAATGTAGAAATCACAATATAAGTGGAAATCCAAAAGTTCAAACCATGACTGAAGCACAGTGGGAAGGCTTGAAAGACAATTATTGTTTTGATGAATATTTGTCTATAAGTGAGAGGGGGAAGAAAGAACGGATTAAATTTGATGGTAATATATATCGTTGAGTTGGGGTGAGATGGATGGAAGAAATGTTTGTAAATTTAGTAATGCAAATAATTCTATCATGATTTTCAATAATTATTTTATGAAATTGAGAAATTTTTGACCTATGTTGTTTGGTTCACCTATTTGAGAATAACCATCATTTAGAGGTAAACTTGAACATGCAACTATTTTTCCCTTACTCCATCTTGAATATTTGATCATAAAAACTAACTACATATCTATTTCCTTTTTGGATTAAAGGCTACATAGGATCGATCCAACATAAAAGAAAGCACTAATATTGAAGAAATTAATTATTGTCCTTTAGACATCAAAGAGTGTGCCAAAGCGATGTGTTTGGACATCAAGCATTGATAACTCATCACACATATCCCGGGTTCAGTCAGTTGAGAGTTCGACCTTCATATGGATACAGTCGATCGTGTGATCGACCAACACACCACACTTGTCGTTCGGGTCGTCGACGTGCCTGCCAGTCAGACAACTGACCAACAATCGAATATGGTCAGACGGTGGATCGACCAAACCAAAAATATACTATGAGTTGGAAGGATAGTTGGTCAGATCGAGTCCTATCGAGCCAACTCGACAGAGCGAATATTGTGGAGTCAACTCTAACTATTGACGGTTATATGTGGACAAGATCTTCTAAATTCTATGGAAGTTGGTTATATCTTGAGATTGTAAAAGAAGATCCCTTGGGTCATTATCAACACAACGAATGTGAATTGATATTGCACAACAGATCATGAAGATCAAGATTTGCAATATGCAATTTGATGTTCTGATCACAGTATGATGTGCTTAAGTGTTGTAACGATGTCTTTAGACACCACCTTTGTTCTTCAAAAAAATTCCCTTCTTCGATTATCTACAATACCAAGTTCTCTATTTCATGTTGTGTTCCACCTTATTCCCTAACATGGTATCAGAGTCGATGGTTTAAACCTCGACCTGTTATTCACAAACCTTGTTGAGTTGGATTTGTTGTGTGATCAGCTCTGGGTCGATGGTTTGTTGATTGGAACCTATTGAAATAGACCAGTCTGTTCAGATATCGAAGATGGCTTCGAATATTGATTCTATTGCAGTATGAGATCTAGATATGGAAACCCTGTTGAAGAGTAAGGGACTGTGGAAATATACCAAGGTCGCGATTCCATATCCAACGAATGCTTAGGTGAAGGTTTTTATTGATGGGAAGAAGGATGAGGCCGTGGGGGTCATCATGACCTACATCTCACGGGAGTTTTGATTTCACCTAAGTGGAATTGACCACCCTCATCTGGTTTGGAAGAATTTGAAGACCTTGTTTAATCAAGTCGACGAGAGCCACGTCATGTAGTTGGAGAAAGAGTTGATCTCTCTTGATCCTCATTCCTTTGAGAAAATGGAGGACTATTTAGGGCATGTCAAGGAAATCCAATTGAAATTGGGTGAATGTGGAGAGAACTACAAGAAGAAGGATGGACAACTCATCGAGCTAGTCATGATGAATTCGATAACACCATTAGACATGTTCGTGTCAACTTTTCACACCAACTAGAAATCACACAAGGAAGATGGTAAGGACTACTCCTTTGAATTTTTCTATGAACTTTTGATTATAGATCAACACAAATTGCTTGAAGAAGGAAAGCTTGGTGGTAAACACCAGACCCACTTTCTCAAGGGTAAAGGAAAGGTGGATTTCAAAAATAGAGTGCAGTCTGATGCCTCTACATAGAAACATGCATACCATGATCAACGACCCCAAAGAAAACCACAATGAAGTTGAAAGAAGAAGACATATCAATACTGTGGAAAGAATGGATATGTGGAAAGAAATGATTCAAGAAGTGAGGCGATTTAGAGGAGAAGGTTAAAAGACTTGAAGGAGATGTGTCAACTGTTCATCGACCCACTCACAATTTCACCTTCCAAGTCAAGACTTCTCATGCCTTACCATCTCCTACTGCGTATGTAGAATGAATGGGTTAATGAATCTCAGTGCACTCATCATATGGCCAAAGATGTCACTTTATTCACAAGACTGAATAAATCTGAGAGTAAAATCTATGTTGTTGATGTTTTTTCTCTGAATATTGTTGGTCAGGGTGATATATCTTGTCGACATGGGAAAATTGTCGACGTCTAGCATGTGCCAAATCTTCATGCCAATCTCTTATATGTCGCTCAGTTGAATCAGAAAAGTAAGATTGTGGAATTTTGGATAGATTGGTTCTATATTCGTGATTTGAAGAGAGGGAAGTCGATTGTCACTGATGGGATTCTCGACCCGGCGAACAATTTGTGCAAGTTCCATGACTTGACTCGACTTAAATCTAAACCAACCACACTTTTTTCTCACATCAATGACATAATTTGAATTTGGAATGAATGAATCAGACATTTAAATTTATTAAGTTTGCAGACACTAGTACCTCATAAAATGGTTGCTAGTTTGTCGAGGGTGTTTCCCCTTAAAGGAATATGTAAGGGCCATGTGCTTGGGACGTATCATCAGGCACCATTCGACTCAGTAAAATAATGGTGAACACAAAACCTATTGAAACTGGTTCACAATGGTATTTTCTGTATCAACTTACCTTCACTGGCAGGTGCAAGGTACATTTTTAATTTCATTGATGATTTCTCTCATTTCAAATGGGTATTTTTCCCAAAGAATAAAAATATCTTCTTTGAGAATTTCAAAGAATTATAGGCCTTTGCTGAAAATCAATGTGATCAACCCATGAAGTGTTTGAGATTATACAATGGTGGTGAGTATGTCAATCAACCCTTTGAAGAATACCTGCTTCGATATGGTATTGACTGGCAGTGGTCAGTTCCTCACACACCTCAACATAATAGAGTTGCATAACGCAAAAATCGAGCATTAGTCGAAATGGCTAGATGTCTTCTACATGCCAAAGACCCTCCTTCTCGCTTATGTTATGAAGCGATGTACTATGCCAATTATCTACTCAATCGAATCTTGACTCGAGTTATTCCTTCCATGACTCCATTTGAACGATGGTATGGGAATAAGCCTTCAATTGGCCACCTCTGTGTATTTGGATGTGTTTCCTAGGCCCACATTCCTGATTATTGTAGAAATAAGTTGGATGCAAAGAGTCATGCTTGCATCATGATGGGATTACTCTAAAGAGTCGAAAGCCTATCAACTATTTCAGCCTGTCAAATGGAAAATTATTGTCCAACATAATGATTAGTTTGATGAAAATTCTTCTAGAGTTAAGTTGTTGAATCCCTCCTCTATATTTCTACAACATGATAACTTTGATGTTGTCTCGAACACTGGTTCTCCTATTTTTCTCTTCAGTACTTCGATTGGTCCATCAATTTTTCTACCTATTTTGACTTGAGCATTGACCTCTGAGTCAACTAGTCCAACATCCTCTATTTCGACTAGTCCTCCAACTGAAGACCCTTCAACTTCTAATTGACTTGATGAAGTGAATTGTGGTTCACATGTTTCTTGTCTACCCTGATGGGATGCCAAGACAATTGAAGCTACTGGAGCTGATTCCATAGATGCCTCCTATGGATGTCAGACTTAAAGTTAGAAGCAACATGATAGTGTTTCCTTGATGACTCATGTCCTTGAAACCTTCGACCATGTTACCTAGTCATATGTTGAGGACCGACTCAAATGGGAACATGAAATGGAGAATTAAATTGATTCTTTGTCAAAGAATCAAACCTGGGACTTGGTTCCTTGACCGCAAGGAAATAACATTGTGAATTTTTGACGGGTCTACATGACCAAATTTATCTCCGAAGGTGTTTTTGAGCGACATAAATCACGCCTCGTTACGAAGGGATTTTCTCAACAAGAAGGAATAGACTACACTAAAAACTTTTCCCCTATTGCAAATATGAACTTTGTTCGACTGATTCTTTCCATTGTTGCTCATTTTGGATGGAAGATCGATCAGATGGATGTGAAGAGTGCTTTCCTTCATGGAGACCTATCTGAAGAAATTTAAATGAAATAAACACTTGGTTTTGTGACAGATTCCAATTTAGTCACTTTATGGTTTGAAGCAGGATCCCCAATCCTGGTATGTTAAGATCTACATTTTATTTCTTTGACTTGGTTTCAAAATGGTATGCTAAGATCAACAGTTTCTCTCTCCAGACAATTTTGAAGAGAAAAATAATTATTTCCTTCAAATGCTATAATCTTAAAAGTTCCAAACCACAAGTTATCAAATTTCCCATGTTTACCATGATCTTCTCTTCTTCTAACCCATCTTAGTACCAGATCTACATGAACATAATTCCTTTTCTTATCTCTTCTATCAAAAATGATTTTCATTTTTTCCTGATACTCCTGAAAATTTTCATTCACCTGCTCCCTAGTTTGTTGTACTTCAATTATTTGTTTAATTCTTCTAGTAATATCATTTGGTTATTCAATATCTTGTAAAAATTTCATAACAAGTAAATCAATATTAATTGGAAGTACAACATCAATACTATATATTAACTGGAAAAAAAAGTACTTGTTTCTCTTTTAGTACTGATTATATATATTTCAGATGAGAATGTCAATCTTTCTTGTTGTCAATCAAAATTTTCTTAATAATCATCATTTAACTTTTGTTTGATGATTATGCTAATCCATTTCCTTGACGATAATATGAAGTAGAATGTACAAGAATTATGTTATATTTATGAAAAAAAGTCTATCATGGAAATAGACTTGAAAACTTTAGCACTATCCGTTATAAATTTTATGGTACATCCAAATTTGAAAAAAATGTGTTCTTCTAGAAACTTGATGAGCACTGCACCAATAGCAAATTTTGTAGGAATAACTTCTACCCATTTTGAAAAATAATTTGTTGCAGTTAAAATCCATTTATGTTGTACATTGGATGAAGGATGAATTTTACCTATAAATCTAAACCCCATTGTTGGAAAAGATCTTCGGTTTTAATTGGAACTAATGATAAAGAAGGTAGTTTTTGTTTACCAACAAATATTTGACATTCTTTACATGATCTAACCTTAGTATTTACTTTTGAAAACAAATTTGTCCAATAGTAACCCAATCTTAAAATTTTGTATGCTATAGCTTTCCAAGTGTGATGGCCTCCACATATACCTTTATGAAATTCATCAATAATTCCCTCTGCTTGTTTTTCAACAACACAATTTAATAAAATACCCAAAGGATCTTTCCAATAAATCTTCTCATCTATAATACAATATTTAATTGCTTGTAATTTAAGAGATCTATCTTTTTCTTGATTTAAATAAGATGGGCATTCCAAAGTTTGTAAATATGAAATAATATCCTTATACCAAATAGATGAAGAAATTTTTTCATGTACCTTTTTAAGTGGCCGCTACAAATTTGTTTTCTCCAAATTTGATTTAGGATATTCTGCTATTTGTGACACAATATTTATTCCAAGAACTCTGCAATTTGATTAAGCTAATAATTTTTCCAAACCTTGAACTTTTATTAGTTTTATAGATTTTATTTCAAGGTCATATTCTTGAATCTTTTCTATCCCCTTACCTCTTCTTCCATCATTGTTTGGCTGCTTCATAATATATTTTACTATGATTTTAGACACATACACAACTATCTTTGAATGTAATATATAAGCTCTTAAGTATTTTAGAGCCTTAATCAATGCATATGATTATTTCACTAGAATATTATATTTAAGTTATGAATATCTTAAGCTCTTACTAAAGAAGGCGATTGGTTGTTCATAATTTCCATCATTATTCTATAAAAGAACTGCAACAATAGTATTTTCAGAAGTGAAGGAGAAAATAAGAAAATCTTTGGAATAATTTGGACTTACCAAAACCAGTGCTTCACCCAAAGCTTTCTTTATCTGTTCAAATGAATGTCTAGCTTCTGAAGACCACTTGACATCATTATCTTTCTTTAACATATTTATTAAATCTATCACAATTTCAACAAAGTTTGGAATAATTCTTCTCAAAAAAATTATCTTACCCAAGAATGATTGTATCTCTTTCTTATTTCTAGGTATTCCAACAGCTTTGATTGCTTCAACTCTCTGAGGATCAATTTTAACACCTTCCTTAGAAACAATATGTCCCAATAGTTTACCTTCCCCCATTGCAAAATGAGATTTCTTAGAATTCAAAGATAAACCATATTTCTTACATTTCATAAATGTTTGTCTAAGTTATTTTAAATGATTTTCATCTGAATTTGAAAAAACAATCAAATAATCCAAATAAATAACAACAAATTTATCTCTTTCACCAAAAAACTCTATATCCATATCCCTCTGAAAGGTTGCACCTGCATTTGTCAAACCAAAGGGAATTTGATCATACATGAATGTTCCCCAAGGTGTAGTAAATTTAGTCAATTCTCTATCATCTTTATGCATTGCAATCTAGTTATAACCAGAAAAACTATCAATCATAGAAATTCTATTAGCCCCAATTACCTTCTGTAAAATATGATCCATTTTAGGAAGAGGGTAGTTATCATTTAGTGAAGACTTATTTGAATTTCTAAAATCAACACACAATCTGATTTCACCTTTTTTCTTCCTGAAAGGAACTAAGTTTGCTACCCAAGATGAATATTTGAGAGGAATTATTATCATGGCATCTAATAGTTTCTTTAATTCCTTTTTAATCACTGGAAGAAGAATGATATTTACCTACATTAATTTCTATTTAAAAGGTTTTGATCCATATTTAAGTGAAATTTTACGCTAAATAATACGAGTGTCGGATGTCTTTAAATATTCATATTTCCATGCAAAAACAACAATATATTCTTTGAACAGATAAGCATACTTCTTCTTTTTATCAACAGGTAAAAGTTTTGAAAGCTTAATGTACCTTGGCTCTTGATCAGTCCCAATATTGCAATCTTCCACTTCTTCAATCCAAGGATGTACAAAAGGTTTAACAACAACATCATTCTC
Source organism: Picea sitchensis (assembly GCA_010110895.2). Taxonomy (NCBI): domain Eukaryota; kingdom Viridiplantae; phylum Streptophyta; class Pinopsida; order Pinales; family Pinaceae; genus Picea; species Picea sitchensis. The sequence goes on along the minus strand of SNQJ01S0003312.1, from coordinate 213,833 downwards.
ATCAAATATTTTTTCTAATGGTATTAGTCCTTTTGGAATATGATTGTTTTTTAATAACATGATTTTGTGATGAGAAATCATAATGTGATTCTTCTTTTAATTGATCATTATCATTTTCATTATCCTGATCTATATCAGTAGCATAAAATTCTTCTACCATTTCCAAGAATTTTTTATTTGTTGATCATCCTTAAGCACTTTCCATTGTTTGACATTATCTGGGATAGAAGGTCGATACCTCATCTCTACTTCATATTTTAATTTGGGAATAACTGGTGGTTTGAAAGTACTTGTTGCTACTGCCAATGAATCAACTTGTTGATTTAAATGTCTAGGAATTGCATGAATATTAAATGATAAAAATAAGTTTTCAATTAAATCCCAGACTAAATTTCTATATGCCCTCATCCTTGGATGTTTTTTCTTGATAAACTTTTCTGATTTGATGAACAATCAATTATGCATCTCCAAAAACTACAATATTTACAATTTTCATTTTCTTAGTTGTCTCTATACCTAAAACTAAAGATTCATATTCAGAAACATTATTGGTGGAATAGAAGGTCGATACCTCATCTCTACTTCATATTTTAATTTGGGAATAATTGGTGGTTTGAAAGTACTTGTTGCTACTGCCAATGAATCAACTTGTTGATTTAAATTTCTAGGAATTGCATGAATATTAAGTGATAAAAAGAAGTTTTCAATTAAATCCCAGACTAAATTTCTATATGCCCTCATCCTTGGATGTTTTTCTTGACAAAATTTTCTGATTTGATGAACAATCAATTATGCATATCCAAAAACTACAATATTTACAATTTTCATTTTCTTAGCTATCTCTATACCTAAAACTAAAGATTCATATTCAAAAACATTATTGGTGGTGTCAAATTTCAACCTAAAAGATAATGGTAATGTTTTCCCAAAGGGTGAAATTAAAAAAAAAAATACTGACTCCTGAACCTTCCCAAGATGAAGCTCCATCAAAATACATTCTCAACATACCTTCTTCAAAACAACAATGTCTTTACAAATAGATGAATCTACTTCTTCTATAACAATTTTAGATTCATTATTTACAGATAAAATACAACATCCTAAATCTTGATCTATTGTATATATAGGGTAATTGTTTGTATTTTTTGGATCACTAACTGTATAATCCAATTTAGTTTCCCTATATAACCTTCTATGCTCATCTCCAAAAACTGGGATAGTAGCATATGTCATGTCCAACTAAAAAGTTCCACCCAATTTGACTCCCCATGACCTATACAAAAGCATACCATATTTTGCAGGTACACCAGCCACGACCACATCCACCATAATGATTTTAACAGGAATTTGAACTATATTTACAACTATATGTTTAATCATTCCCAAACATTTGACCTTTCTATAATCAAAAGAATACAAATCCTGATAAGGTGTTGTTAATTCCAAACCTATATTTTCCATAATTATCTTAGGCGTTAGATTTGAGAATCACATGAATCAAGCATGCAATTATGTAATAGATGACCGTGAACAATTAAAGAGATATTAAAAGGTGCTACTGAATATCCCCTTTACTCAATGTGTGGTCCAAACATAAGAGTAGGATGCTCATCCTACAAATTAATTGTATCTGGTTGAATCACTGAACTTGAACAATCAACCATTTTAAGGATTTGTTTTTGATATGTGGGGTTCTTAGCAAGCTTAGTTAAAGGAACGATAATTTTAATTTTACCCAATTCATATTCTAGATTGAATGGATTTTTATATTTTTCTAGTTCCTTTTGCTCAATATCAGTTCTTTTAGTCACTTGTTGATTAATTTTACGTTTTGAATTTGATGCTTCTTTCCTTTATCTTTGTTGTGAGATTGATATTGTTAACCTTGATTATTAGATTTATTTCCATTTGGACGTAGTCTAAGATCATAATTCTTATGAATCTCAGCTTGCAAAGCATCCATAATAATCTATATTGCATCCATAATAATCTATATTGAGATGAGGATAATTCATTTTCATTACTAATTTCTTCATCAAAATATTGATTAAATCTTAGATATTTTTCATATTCATCATGAGTTAAATGTTCAAATGATGTATCATCTCAAATTAAGTTTGCTTCTTCCTCGGATTATTCAAATTCTTCTTCAACATAATCATCTAACATGTTATCATTATTTAATGGATGTTGAATTGGTTTATCATCATTTTATTTCTCTCTTTGAAGCATTTGAGGATTAAAAGGTCTTCTAAATCGATTTGGGTTTCTATTTTCATTTCCCTGGCCACATATTCTTCTTACTACTTCCATTCTTGCCAATTTATTTGATAAATCTTTAATAATTCTAGACATTTATTCAATTTTATTATCCTGAGCATTTTTACTTAATCTAGATGTTCCCACTTGTTCTTTTAGTTTCCTTTTTTCCTTATCTCCTGAATCCACTTTCAACTTTTCCATATGAAATCATGTTTGACGCAATTTCTATTGCATCTTCTTTCATGTTAGCCAAAGTTACATATATTCTTTCTCTATGAAGTAAGGAAAAATCAGGATCAAAGGAACTAGCAAAAGTGACCTTAGCAACAAGTTGAAAAGGTTTAATATCTATAGGTATTCTACTATAAGTTTTATTAAACCTTTTTATGAAGTTTGAAACAAATTCATTATTCTTTTTTCTTAAGGATCCAAATTCAGTTAGATAATATAGATGATATTTATTTTCTTCCCATTTCCTAAGAAAAGTTGATCTGGATTTTATGAGCATAATGAAATGAATACAGATTATTACCAGATGCTTAACACATAATAACGGAGATACAATAAAACTGGTTTTCTATTCAATAAGTAAATAAGTTGAAACTGTAAAATGTAGTGAAAAACAAGCTTGCTGGAATGGTGGCGACTTATCTCTTGTAAAATCTAGAGATTCGATGGCTGCGCTCATTCACAAGAAGATGATTACAATGAGGCTCTCAAGGCCTTTTTACAATAAACAGGAGTTTCAAAAACCCTAAACATCCAAAAACCTAACCCTAGGAGATGAAGCGCCAACAGTCATGTGGGCCCCGTTTGGGTAAGTCAGTACATCAACTTCCCGGGGTCGTAACTTTTGCATACGATCTTTGTTTTAGGCATATGATAGCCCATTCGAAAGATCTATTTGAGGACTAAAACAATTGCATGAAATTTTGTGACCCCAACAGACCCCAAAAGACGTCGTTTAGGGCCTCAAAACAACTCCGGAAGTTCAGGACCCGAAAAACTGCTAAAAATAGTAAATTATCAAAATTGCAAGAAAGTTGTTTTGAGCCAGCTGGAAAAGGTGGGTGGCCACCAATATCCACCTAGATCAAAAGTGGATTCTAATGCATCCCATCAATCAATAGAATTAGGAGCCAATCCATTAAACCATGTTCTTACTTCTTCAAAATTTTGAACAGAAATTCTCATGTAAACATATTCATATTGAAGATGAAAATTATCAGTGAAATGATCAAAAGTAGATAAATGTTCTAAAGCTTATTTCATATTCTCCATTAAACTTAGGAAAAAGTTAAGACAATTTTCTGGAAAGTTATTCATATTTCCAGGAAGATTGAGAGGAGAATATCTTGCAGCTACTTTATTAAAAATATTTGGTGGAGGTGGAGGTGGAGGTGGAGGATGTTGTTGTGGGATATTTTTTGCCATGATATAATCAAGAAACAACTTTATATTTTCAGGAGAAAGCAAAGAAAGGGGAGATCACAAGAGAAACCTTAGGAGAAACCCTAGGAGATACTTTTGGGGAAATTTAAAGAGAAACCTTTGGAGATCATTTTGGACTAATAGTAGATTTTTCTTTATCTTCATAAATATGAGATGACTCTTTAACATACACCACAATAATTCTTCCTTTTAAATTTGTATTATCATAAGAAGACTTACCTGGAGAAAATGATGCTTGTCAGATATTAACTTCTCAGAAAATATTCTTCTGAGATATTAACTTCTCTAGATAATACAATGTTGGAACTCTCTTTGAATTTGGATGTGTTTCTCTTTCCATATGCCAAGATTATGACTACGAAGTGGCCAGGTGAAAGTACCAACCGACCTTCTCTTGTTCACTAGCAAGAAATAGGTTTCTGTCGTTATATTCCAGGGAAATATAAACTTTTCAAATATGATCCCCGAAAATGATGCCAAAAATATGTTGTAACCCTTGATATGTTTCTGGCTAGGAAACTATGCCAAGGCACCCATGTCAAACTTAATCAAATTGAATTAGGATTTTTCTTTTTAATTTGTCCTAAATCATAGTTCCAAGACCGAACTATTTCGCTTTGAATAATGACCTTTGATTTTTAACAAATAAAATGATAAGATCTTGAAAGGAATGATCCAAGTGTTTTAGATGATTTTATAATTTCAAAGGAATGGAAAGAAGAATGTAGGATTACAAAACTGAAAGTAAAACAAGGTATTCTTAATTGAATAATTCTTGTTTTTATTCCAATAGAAGAATTGATAAACAAAAATGTGATGAACATAAATAAATATTTTATTACCATTCAAAAGGATCAATGAATAAGATATAGGTCACAATAATACTCACAATACCATTGATGAAATCTGTAATCTTTAATAATTTTCCTTCTTAATCCGTAACAGTGGTGGTTGTACCAAATTGTTACCCTTATAACATCATATGCATGCTTTGAAGAAAAGGTTATGGAACACTAGAACACATGAAAATTGGAAATACATAGACTAAAATAACTGAAATCATGAATCTCTCAATATCTGGGAATAAAATATGTTTTCATTAAAATATTCAATCTTCTTCCACCAAGGAAAATCCCCCTCTATTCCCTCACTAAAATTGTTCCTCTTATAGCCTTCTACCTTACTATTTTTACAAATTAAATCGTAAGTGAATCCCTGATCCAAAATTTCTTACAAGAAGGCTTTTTGAATTCAACAACATGATAACAACATCCACTGTAATCGAACTTTTGATTTAGTTGAGATTAATCTCGCATAAATTCATCTATTCCTCAATATAAGCTCATTATTCCACCTCGTCCCATATCCACCTATGCGGATTGTGTTACAACAATTTTTTCCTCACTCCATGCAACTTGATTGGATGGCCTTCCATTACCCTCTACAGACTTGAACTCACCTTTTTGTTCATTCCACAACCTAAAATGCATATTTTTCCACATGTATGCGCCCTATCAGTGATAAAACAAGTGTATATGTAGGTTGCTCCACTAAAGCCCGCATACATCGGGTTTGATGCTCAAAATTAAAAATTATGTCGAGTTTCCATGCCATGTCACGAGATCCATGATCCTCGACCTTCCACATACTAGAAACGCTCCAACTCGTCCCTTCATTTCCATTTTAAGGATATAAATTGAACTATATCCAAGCCTTGAGAAAATTCGACAATTCAACTTTGAGAGAAAAGACACTCTCGAGAAATTTCACTTCATATTGAGTCTACATCCCTTTGTCCTTGAAAGTATGAACTCCTTGTGTTCATCACCCAGGCTATTCCTTCTTTATGATGGAGAACCTCATTGAATCATATATATGAGCTTGCCTTTGTGGATGATTGAAGTGGTGGAGGCCCAACTGGAGGGACTTAGTTTGTTAGTTCTGATATGTGTTGTTACAGAAGTTTGTCACCTATGTACTTTTGTTGATTATTTTAATAGAAATACTATTTTCTCATCCAAATGATATCTTGCAAATATTTGAATTACTATTCCATCGATGTATTTTTCATGTATGTTAATGGATTATGCTAATTTATATTCTAACATTATATATCATCACCATATGCATGTGTATCTTGGTTGTTAAGGAAAAGTTGCAGGTATAAAGCTTTGGGTCACGTGCTCAACGGTGGTATTCTTTGAATGTTCAGACGAGGTAGGTTCTTAGCCTTGTCTTGTTAGCATTTCATTCATATAGAATACCTAGGATTATATTTTATTTCTGCATGTCATTCTGTCTGTTGTGGCTTACCCCTAGCCATAGAGAGATTTTCCTTGTAACAGAATTGGAGACCATACTGGGGATTGATATCCTTTTTGGGGTTTCAAGTATGTTTCTACTTTGTTTGCTCTCTGTTTTCCTGATTTTCCTTGTCGCCTGTTGCTTGACAACCTGTTTTTTAGGGAGTGTATATACACGCTTGTTGCTCAAACAATCACATACATCATCTCTTAATTCTTGTTGGCTGAGTTTGGTGTTTTCTAGGTGAGTTTTGTTGGTTGTTGAGTCTTCTTGGGTCCCTATTTTGACTGTTAAGTGCCTACAGAGTGATATGAAGCATTTTTATTGTTGAATTTTTGGGCAGATTTCTTTCTTGTCATCTTTTTCATTGGTTTTCCTTGCACATTGGTATGAGTGTTTGCTTCTTGGTATCCTACTTGGCTTGTCTCTTTTTTCTTGCAGTGGGGTCTGCCTGTGAGGTTGTCATTCAATCCTTGCATTTTATCTTCTTTATATAAAAAATACAAAAAATATTTGTCTATTTGCATTGTACTTATGGAATTTGTACTTTTGATTACTATGCATTAATTTTGACACATTTAGAAAGATTGCACTTCATTGAAATTGTAGAGAATGCATTGGAAAAGACTGCATTTAGAAGCATACCATCTCTTTGAAATTCAAGACTAGTACTTATAAATGCTTTTATATTTGCTTCTTTTTATATCCCGAGTTGTAATACCATCAGTTTCACGACCGCACCTATTGAGTAAGAAGAAGCCATTAAAATTAACATTGATTAATTAAAATTGATTAGAAATGATTTTGTTTTTCAGGGTACACAAACAAGTATAGGACATAGGGCCTTGGAATAGGATTTTGTGAGTAAAATTATCCAAGGCTATTAAACTAAACATATGTGTCTGACCATGGAGTGGTGAAACCCACTGTGTAATCAGTGACGTCAGGAGGATCCGCTCACATAAGAGTTAAGCATGAGGTCACGTGAATTTGGTTGCAGAGATAGCCCTATAATATCTTCCTAGCATCAAAGATATTTCTGGGGTTCTATTTGTATTTGGGGGTCTTACTAGTACCTTTACCTTCGTGAGAGGTGGTGCTTTCGAGATTTCTGGATTTGTTACCATGCCCATACGGTGGACCAAAATTGAGACTACTTTCCTGCGCATCAGTTATATCATGGTGACTCTAGTTTCTTGACATAGGTAGCCACATATGTTACTCATAGGGGTTATTTTGTAGGTACCCTGAGTCAGAAAAGGGTCAGAAAACACACATCCTTTATGGAGGATTACCTCTCTGGGGGGATCTGATCGACTGTGTTGTTAAGGCCATGAGGGACCTTATAACTGATTCTAATACCTCCAATATTTTGAAGGGAGTCTCAGGCACCTCTTGGGAGAGACATACCTACTCTAGTGCTAGAGGCCCCTTTCAACCAGTATATCCTCTTTGTGTGCATTGACCTTTTTTCTTTATTTTGGCATGCTCTCTGATTATTAGTTCACACTAGGATTTTGTTTTATATCTCAAGTTCGGAGTCATCATGGAGCAAGACCAACCTCCTCGTCAGTCTCTTCATTTGTTGAAGTTACCACCATGTCTTGATCATTTACCAGAGCCACCTTCTAAAAGGCGTAGATTTAATAAACGTGGTACATATATCTCTACCTCCTAGGATCGTGATCATCCAGTTATGAGTACTAAGTCAGACATGAACATCTCGAGGAGTCCTTCAATTCCCTTATCTTATATGATTAGTGGGACCCCCTTGACTCCTTCATCCTTGACGGTGTGGGTTCGAGGTTCCCTCATCTAGTGCTACCCAACCCATGAGTTATACTTGGCCCACAAGAACGAACCCTTTCGGATGTATTTTTGGTATGTCGAGTCATGATTCTCAATCAATACCTTCAGCCTCTATTCCCTTTTATTTTGGTATGCCCGACATGACGTTGCAACTCTCACACTCCATTTCAACGACTAATGTGAATCCTAGTTTTGTGTTTGGGGGCACAACTCCAACTTATGTTACTTTCTCATTTGGTGGAGGTCATATTCTCCAAAACAATCCTACAGTTGGAGGTTGGAATCCTTCTTCCTTCAGGTCTAATCCTAGCTTCAATGCCCCGGGATGGAGTGCTCAAACGGGCAGACAATTCACTTCCTATATGTCGTCCTTCATCCTCTCTTCCTCCATGTCGATTCCGATGAACGCATTTATTATGGTGAATTCCCCTATGTCCTATGGTGTTCCATCTGGAGGGATTTAGTTTCACAGTATGGGAAACCCCCAACACATAGTTCCGTCGTTTGGGGGCAATGTATATAATCCTTATCACGCCTCTTTCGTAGGTATGCTTCCCTTACACACTTTCATTAATTATTTTGGAGAGGATATTTTCCTACCAGACAGAGCCATGGTATATACCAGAACCCTAGATGGTCTGCAATCCCTCTGCCCCAATCTTTCCCTAGAGCATGGGATCAGATGATGCAACCTTGACTCCCTTTTCTGGCCACACTTAATCTGCCATATTTGTTGAAATTAATGAATGACCCTATGCGTCACAATCCATTGTGGCCCCCCATCCTCACCAATCTTCCTTCAGACATTCCAAAATTTGAAGGAAATATTGGTGAGGATTTAGGTGATCACGTGACTACTTTTCATCTATGGTGTTCATCTAACTCCCTAAATGATGATTCTATTTGTTTGAGGCTATTTCAACGCAACCTCATGAGGGTCGCCGCAAAATAGTACATTGAGCTACCGGGGGGAGCATATGGAACTTTCAATTAGATGGTATTGGTTTTTCTCAACCACTTCCAATTGTTGGTTCGTTACGATGCCAAAATAGAACTTTTGTCGACCTTTTTCCAAGATAAAGCCACACATATCTTGGACCATATCCAAGAGTGGTGTAGATGGAAGAGGTTGATTAAATCTTACATTCCTCAAGATTTTTTGTTGGAATGGTTCCTTAAGTCTCTATTTCTTTATATTTCAAAGGATGTATCTACATTCAGAGTAACATCTAAAGAAGAAGGCATTTTCAAATCCTGACAATTGGACCTCATATATTCTCAATCTGGGATGCTTTATGAAATTCTCCTCGATGCATTACAGTCAAACTACGACCCTAAACAAAATCCTAGGCCTCATGCCGATGGCATCATAGGCTCTGCAAATGCTAAGACTACAGACTTGGTGATGAACCAGTTGAAAGATTTGTCTCTAAGCCAGCCTGTAGCAGGACACTCTTCAAATTCATCCTCCACCCCCACCCAATCAACGGATGTGCATTTTGTACAGTTGTCGTCTAACCCGAATGGTAACCAACAACTAGGAGGGACTAAAAATAAAGGATGAGGTAATGATCGTAAGGATGGGAGAAATAATAATAAATCCAAGGATGAAACTAATAATGAGAGATCGAATAATAATACTGGTGAGGGAAAGAAAGAAAAGAGGAAGGTGAAGTTTAGTTGTAAACTTTGTAAATATGATCACTTTACACACCTATGCCCCAAAATCGAGGAATCCTCAAGTCTCTTATCGTAGCCTCCCATTGTGCTGAAAAAATTCTTTCCACATAATCAACATATGGCCTTGGTGACCTCCAACACCAGAAATGTGTTGAGCGAGATTCAAAACCCCTCGACACATGAAGGTGGCCATCTATGCGTCAATATGGTCAAGTCTCATATTGATGTAGCCACTCGATATAGTGATTAATGTTCTTCATAGACTATTATAGGTCCAAAGTCTCCTCCTCCTTCATAAACACCCTTGCAGATCGAAAAGTTGGAACCTACGCCTCGTATTCTGAAAGGAGTACTAAAGCACTCTACCCACAATCCTAATGCTAGAGCCACCCAAAACTATACAATTTTCGAAGATCTGGGCCAAAACCCTTGTGTGATATCAGCTTTGGAGGTGTTCCATATGTTTCCTACAATTTACTACTAGGGTGTAATTGGGTTTATGCCATGACATTTGTCATGTCGTATGTTTTCCTCACTCTATGTTTTCTCCACGAAGGGAATATAGTGACGATTGATCAATTGTCCTTTGCAAACGCTAGTCCTAGTGCATCGGTTGGACATTCGGTCCCTGTGATTGATAATTCTCGGTAGGAAACTAAGGATGTTGGTGTGAGAATGTATTCCTCTTTGATGGGTAGCTTTGATTTCCTGGCACCAATTCACCATATTCATGCCATTTCCATTGAGTCTTCATCGTCAATGAGGTTTGTTCCTTTTCGTACTTTGTATTTCAACGACCCTTAGACCCTACCTTCCCCGACTATGTCGTATGAAGTTCAGTCACACATTGGGATGGAAATTCCATTGTTAGAAACACAAGTTGGGTATCATACTATTATTGATGTTACTTCTCACCTGGATCCTTCTTCCTCACAGAAGGATGAGGTGGATCCTGTTTTAGAGCCTGTATGGGCCACTCAATCATTTTGTTTGCATGATTTACTCAATGATACTTTACCTTTGGATGAAGCCATATTAGAGGCCATGTCTAGTCCTAATAGGCCTTGGGATGATATGCATCATCGATCCTATTTTCTCCCAGATCTTGTTAAGATCGAATAGGATGAATTTAGATCAACCCTGAGTGAGATGGTTGGTCATGTCATGGATCCATTAGATATGCATCGTATTTATGCTGAAGGAAACATGGAGAATATTTCTCCTACTGCCACGATCGACATCTCTCGTATCGTTGGTAAAATTGAGAACATATATATCGACGCATATTGTTCTCTTGAAGAAATTCAGATCTACATCGATCTCTTCAAAGAATTCCAAGATGTATTTGTGTGTTCATATGAATAGATTCCAGGGATCGACCCCATAATTTTCAACCATGATATTAAAACCTATACGGATTCTAAACCTATTCGGCAACGTTTTAGAGTTGTTAATCCTAGGAAGGCCCCTACTATTAAGGAAAAATTAGAGAAGCTACTTAATGTTGGTTTCATCTACCTAATTCCTTTGAATGAATGGGTGTCCAATCCCATTCCTGTAAATAAAAAGCAAGGAACCATCCACGTGTGTATGGATTTTAGAGACCTAAACAAGGCCTATCCTAAGGATAAATTCCCTACTCCTTTCATTGACTAGATTCTTGATAAGTGTGCGGGAATCGAAGTCTTTTATTTTATGGATGGATTTCAAGGTATAATCAAATTCAGATCAAACACGAGGATCAACATAAGACGATGTTTAATTGTCCTTGGGGTACTTTTACATACCGAAAAATGCCTTTCGGTCTTAAAAATGTCAGAGCAACCTTCCAATGTGCCATGACCTTTGCATTTCACAATATTAATAATATTTCCAAAGCTTACTTAGATGATCTCGTTGCTCACTCTCACAAGAGAATAGATCACTTGACTCACCTTCGATTAGTATTTAAGACATTCCATTACTATCGCATTCGGTTGAACCCTCATAAGTGCATCTTCTGCGTTAGGTCTGGTTGTCTTCTAGAATTCATAGTGTCTGGGAATGGGATCATGGTAGATCCTATGAAGGTTGAGGCAATACTTTGATTTCCTCCCCCATGCAACATTCAACAAATTCAAGGTTTACAGGGGAAGGATAACTTCCTGTGTCGTTTCATAGTGAACTATGCCAATTTAACTAAAGGTTTCATGCATCTTTTGAAGGAGGACACTCCATTTATATGCGATGAGTGAGCCCATGAATCCTTCGATGCTCTTAAGAAATATTTGGTATCGACACCTCTACTGAAGCCTCTAGACTACAATTGAGACTATTTGATTTATATTGCCGCTTCTGAAGAGATGGTTGGTATGGTTCTAGTTCAAGAGGATGATGGGATCCATGAGCACATTGTCTACTATCTCAGTCGAAACCTAGTTGGTCCTGAACTTAAATACTCTCACATAGAGAAGTTGTCCTTGGTCGTCGTACATGTGGTTCATAGATTATGACATTATATATTACTTTGCAAAACTATCGTGGTTGTGGAATAAATCCATTTCAATACGTCCTCACCAGGTTTATCATAGGGGGAAAATATAATAAGTGGATTGCTATTTTGCAAGAATTTGATCTCGATTTTGCTTCTGCGAAATCTAATAAATCACTAGTTTTTTCCAAGTTGATATAAGACTTACCTCGACTAGATTAGTAAATTTTTCATGATGATTTGTCCGTGGATGAACATATTTTTCTTATCTCATCTGCAGACCATTGGTATGGAGACATTTTGATCTATCTTGAAACCTTGAAGCTACCCCAACATCTGTCGAGAGACAATCGATGACATATATGTCATCAAGATAAAAACTACCTTAGTATTGGTGACACTTTGTATCATTGAGGGGTAGATAATATTTTATGTTGTTGCTTGAATCAAGAGGAGGCTGAGGCTATTCTCAATGAATATCACAGTGGGGCATGTGGTGGTAATTTATCTGGGCTTGCGACAACCCAAAATATATTGCGAGCCGATTATGTTTGGTTGTCAATTTTTAAATATTGTGTTGAAGCGGTCAAGAAGTGTCACCCTTGCCAGGTGTTTGCTTGAAAATGCGCTCGCACCCAGCCCCTTTTCACCTAGTTGTAACCGTCAGTCCCTTCACCAAGTGGGGGGTAGATTTTATGGACTATAACCCAGCTTTGGCTAGGGGGAACCAACATATTATCATGTCCATGGATTATTTTACTAAATGGGAAAAGGCCATGCCTATCGTTAAATATGATGGTAAGAATGCAATATTCTTCATATTCAACCAGATTATAGCCCGGTTCAGAATCCCAAGAGAGATTGTCACTGCTCATGGAATTCACTTTCAGAATCAAATGATGAAAGAGTTAGCATCGAAACTAGGTTTTAAGCATGGTCATTCTTCCCCTTATTGTCCCCCTGAAAATGGACAAGTAGAGGCGGTGAATAAATCTCTCAAGAAAATTTTGCAAAAAATTGTCAGCTAGAGTAAATATGACTGGTATATGATGCTTTACCCTATGCTTTGGGCATACCAAACCATGGTAAAGACTTCCACTGGTTTCTCTCCTTTTCATTTAGTACATGGTGTGGAGTCAACTCTTCCAATTGAATGTGGAATCCCTTCCCTTAAAATGGCAATTGAGCTCCTACGTGACACATCCGATCTTGAACAATGCCTCGTGCACCTAGATCAACTCTATGAGAAACGTCGAGACACCTCTACGACTATCAAAGCGAATAAATGAGATGTTAAGGTTCAACACGATAAGCCTATTTGTCCTCGACGGTACGTTGAGGGTGACTTGGTTCTCCTTTATGACCAAGCCAAAGAACCGCTGGGGGCAGGTAAGTTCAACCCCAAGTGGCACGATCCTTATATCGTGCGACGTGTCTTAGAGAAAGTAGCCTACAAATTCAAATATTATGAAGGGAATATGTTGGATGAGCCCAGAAATGGGCTCTACATTAAAAGGTATTACGCTTGAGCCCTAAAAATTGGGTGTGGCCTTTGTATACTAGTGTATATTAGGGTATATACTTATTTATATTTTCCTTTGTGTCATCGACTTGTTTATCAAATTTTCCCTTGGTTGGAAGATGCCAACGAAGTCTTCAGTTTACTTAGGATTCACGGACAGTTCCAGTTGTCATATGCGAAACATGGATTCCATCGTTTGGGTCATTTAATCACCTGAGGGCCAACTGGTGTCTTTCAGTGGCATTCGTCTAGAGCCATCAACGAATAATGTGGTTGAGTATAACGCCATTATAGAGCTATTATGCGATGCCATTTCACATGGTGTTTGTGTTGGTTATGGAGCCCGATTATATTCATGTTTCATAGGTCTTTGTTTTCAGCCGTGTTTATAACCCATGAAGTTTGTACACCCCATAATATTGTACACCCCTCCATGTGGGGGGGTTGCAGGGGGAGATTTCCCCCCTTGCGGGGTTCGGGGGGCTCATTCCCCCAGCTAGGGGGTCTGGGGGCAAGCGACCTCTTGAAGGAAAATTTCCTTGTAAATGTATATTGTAATTTTATAGCAAATCTGGGCCGATCATTATAAGGTCGCATATCTAATGGTATAAATTATGTTTTTTTTCCTAGAAGGAAACCCTCTTTTATGAGGGAAATGTATTTCGGATAGGTATCATTGCGAATATTGTATTCTGAAAGAGGATATTGTGAGAGAAATAAGAGGAAGTTACAACTAGTGTGATGTAGGTTATATCCCATCATTTGTTGGATAAAAAAAAGGAAGGACCTGGCAATTTCTCTAGTGGAATTAGCCCACACTGGGTGAACCACGTATATATATGTCTCTATTGTATTGTGTATCTTCTGTGTTTTATTTCCGCATTTTATTTTATTTATTTCTCCTACAATCCTGTTTATCTAACAACTAGTATCAAAGCGAAAGGTAACTCACAGGAAAAGAGGGTTCTTGGTTCGAGTGGGAGAAATGGAGGAAGATGGAAAGTTTAGGGTCGAGAAATTTAACAGCCAAAACTACCAATTATGGAAGATACATATGGAATATTATTTATATCATAAGGATCTATTCCTACCATTGGGTGGAATAGAAAATAAGCTGACGACCATGAAGGACGAAGAATGGGAGGTTCTTGACAAAAAGGCACTGGGAATGATACGGTTGAGCCTGACAACGTTGGTGGCTTTCAATATTTAGAAAGAAAGGACAACGAAGGAGTTGATGGATGCATTAGCTAAACTGTATGAAAAACCCTCAGCATCCAATAAGGTATTTCTAATGAAGATATTATTTAATATGAATATGTCAAAAGGTGGGTCTATTGTAGATCATTTAAATGAATTTAATATAGTTACTAATCAACTAAGTTCTGTAAAAGTGGACTTTGATGATGAGGTCAAGGCTCTTCTAATGTTGTGCTCATTTCCATAAAGTTGGAATGAATTGGTCATGGCTGTAAGTAACTCTGTCTCTGGTTCAAACACTTTAAAATTTGATGATGTTGTTGGTGTTATCCTTAGCGAGGAAATGTGACAAAAACACACATGTGAGACATCAGGTAATGCGTTAAGCATCGAGAACATGGAAAGACAAAAGGATAGAGGAAAGGGCTCAGGGAACCGTGGGAATTCTAGGAAGGGAAGATCCAAATCTAGACTGGGAAAGATAGAGTGTTGGATTTGTGGTAAGAAAGGACATATGAAGAAAGACTACAGAGCTCCAAAGAAACAAAGAGATGGACAACAGGAGAAAAATCAAGAAGTAAATGTAACAGGTGATGTGTTACAAGATGCTTTGATTCTTTCTGTAGATAATATTTCTGAGTCTTGGGTAGTAGATTCAAGGGATTCATTTCATTCCACGCCCCATAGGAAACATTTTATAGATTATGTTCAAGGTGATTTTGGACAGGTTCATTTGGGTGATGATGCACCATGAAAAATTGTTGGAATGGGAAAGGTAAAAATAAATCAAAGGAATGGAAACCAATGGTTGTTGAAAAAGGCAAGACATGTTCCAGATCTAAGGAAAAATCTAATTTCAATGGGGCAGTTGGAAAGTGAAGGTTGTATATCCATATTTACAAAAAAGGTGTGGAAGGTCACCAAAGGATCACTGGTGATAGAAAAAGGAGAGAATGTATGTACATTGTATTTATGTACTGGTAATATTGATTCGTCTATCTCTTTAGCTTATACAGGAGTGGATACAACATTGTGGCATCATAGGTTTGGACACATGAGTGAGAAGGGGATGCAGATACTTCACAAAAGAAATTTGTTGCCAGATCTTAAACAAATTGATTTGGATTTCTGTGAGCATTGTGTTTATGGAAAAAAAAGAGTCATATTTCTCAGAGTCGGAAAAGAAAAGAAGAGTGAAAGGTTAGAGATTGTGCATACATATATATGGGGACCAACTCATGTATCATCTCTGGGTGGCTCTCATTATTATGTTATTATTATTGATGATACAACTAGAAAAACTTGGGTTTATTGCATTCGACAAAAATATGATGTTTTTGATACTTTTAAGAAATGGAAAGCTTTGGTTGAGAAGGAGACATGAAAAAGATTGAAGTGTCTCAGATCAGTAAATGGAGGTGAATATTGAAGCAAGGAGTTTGATGATTACTGTTCATACCATGTGATTCATAGAGAGAAGACATTTCTAGGAACACCACAAGAAAATGGTGTGTTAGAAAGGATGAACATGACAATCATGGAGCGTGCAAGGAGTATGAGATTACATGTTGGTTTTCCCTTACAATTATAGGAAGATGTTGTAGATACTATTGTTTACATAATAAATAGAGGACCTTCAATATCTTTGGATTGTGGAATTCTAGAGGAGGCATGGACAGGTAAGAAGGTAAACTATTATTTTTTGAAGACTTTCGTTTGTGTAGCATTTCTCCATATTGATAAAGAAAATAGAATAAAGCTTGAGGTAAAATCTAAGAAGTGTACCTTTATTAGATCCGATGTTAATGATTTTGGTTATCGCTTATGGGATTATGAAAATCACAAAATAATTACGATTAGAGATTTCATATTCAATGAGAAGGTAATGTACAAAGATTAGTTGCAAGTAATACAAGAAAAATAAAAACCAGAATACATAGTGTTTGATGAGATCACTGAAAAAGAAATTCCAAAGGTACCAGAAAATCAAAATGTACAACAATAAGAGTAGCAGGTACCTCAAACTCCTACAAGTGTTGTTAGAATATCTATCAGGTTAAGTAGACCCCCTGAATGATACTCTCCTTCATTGTATCATTTATTGTTGACTGATTCTGGTGAACCAGAATGTTATGAAGAGGCAATGTAGGTAGTCACTAAAAAGAAGTGGGAGAAAGGCATGAAAGAGGAAATGGATTCCTTGGTAAATAACCAGACTTGGGATTTGGTTCAGTTTCCTGCAGGAAAAAGAGCATTGTAGAATAAATGGGTTTACAAGTTGAAGGAAGAATATGGAGGAACAAAGTGGTACAAGGATAGACTTGTTGTAAAGGGGTTTGCATAAAAGAAAGGTATAGATTTTGATGAAATATTTTCTCCTATTGTTAAAATGAATTCAATTAAGACTATTCTAAGTCTTGTGGAAGTAGAAGATTTTCATCTTGAACAGTTAGATGTAAAAACAACTTTTGTCCATGGGGATTTGAAGGAAGAGATTTATATGCAACAACCATAGGGGTATGATGTCAAAGGGAAGGAGAATTTGGTATGCAGGTTGAAGAAGAGATTGTATGGCCCAAAGCAAGTTCCAAGGCAGTGGTATTTGAAGTTTTACAGGTTTATGACATAACAAGGTTATAGTAGATGTCATTATGATCACTGTGTTTATTTTAAAAAGGTATAAAATTGAAGCTATATTATCTTGCTATTGTATGTAGATGGCATGCTTGTTGCATGGTCTAATATGCAGGATATAAATATGCTCAAGAAGAAATTATCTAATTCATTTGCAATGAAGGATTTGGGTGCTACAAAGAAAATCCTTGGTATGAGAATAACAAGAGATAGGAAAAATTGCAATTTGACATTGTCTCAGGGTGAGTACATAGAGAAGGTGTTGGGGAGGTTTAGAATGCATAATGAAAAACCAGTTAGTACACCTTTGTCCAGCCATTTCAATTAACCAAAGAAATGTGTCCCAAGACATAGGAGGAGATAGAATACATGTCCAGTGTCCCTTATTCATCAACAGTTGGCAACTTGATGTATGTGATGGTTTGCACAAGACCAGATATTGCACATGCAGTGGGAATTGTGAGTAGGTATATGAACAATCCAGGTAAAGAACATTGGGAGGCAGTAAAGTGGATTCTCAGGTATTTGAAAGGTACTGCTACTCATGCATTATGTTTTGGAGGTTCAAAAATTGTTCTATAGGGATATGTTGATTCAGATATGGCAGGTGATAAAGATAGCAGGAAGAGCACCACAAGGTATGTTTTTACTATAGGTGGAACAATAGTAAGTTGGATTTCGAAACTGCAAAAGGTTTTTGCAATTTCAACAATAGAGGCAAAGTATGTTTCTTCTACAAAGGCTAGTAAAGAGATGATTTGGTTACAGAGGTCTATGGAGAAATTGGGAAAGAAGCAAGAGAATAGTAGGTTGTACTGTGACAACGAGAGTGTCATTCATCTTGCAAAGAACTCATCCTTGTATTCAAAGACTAAGAATATACATATCAGGTACCATTTCATATGATCTGTCTTGGAAGATGGACATTTGAAGTTGGGAAAGATACACACTAGCCAAAATCCTTCAGACATGTTAACAAAGGGAGTAACCAGGGAGAAACTGAGTTCCTTCTCATTTTTAGTTGGTATTCAAGCATGAAGGTGAAGATGAGAAATTTTCTAGGTCCAAGGTGGAGTATAGTCCAGTAGGTACAACAACAGTGGAGTTGTTTTGATCAGTATCTAAGTGGGAGATTGTTGGTTGTGGAGCCTGATTATCTTCCTATTTCATAAGTATTTGTTTTCAGCCGTGTTTATACCCCATGAAGACTGTACACCCAGGAATATTGTACACCCCTCCATGTGGGGGGGGGGTTACAGGGGGGATTTCCCCTCCTATAGGGTTTGGAGGGCTCATCCCCCTGGCTGGTGGTCCAGGGGCAAGCAGCCCCCCGAAGGAAAAATTTCCTTGTAAATGTATATTTTAATTTCATAGTAAATATGGACCGTTCATTATAAGGTCACATATATGGTGGTATAAGTTTTTTTTTTCCCTAGAAGGAAACCCTCTTTTATGAGGGAAATGTATTGCAGCTAGGTATCATTGTGAATATTATATTATGAGAGAGGAGCTTGTGAGAGAAAGAAGATGAAGTTACATTGAGTGTGTTGTAGGTTAGATCCCTTCATTTGCTAGATAACAAAAAGGAAGGACCTGGAAATTTATCTGGTGGATGTAGCCCACACTCGGTGAACCACGTATATCTGTGTCTCTATTGTATTGTGTATCTTCTGTGTTTATTTCTGCATTTTATTTTATTTTATTGCTCCGCGATCTTGTTTATATAAAAATTCGATCTTTAGAAGTTAGGTTGGACTCCCAGTTAGTCATATGTCAGTTGAACGACAGTTACCATGTGAGAGATCCTACTCTACTCTGACGATTCCTACGGGTATGAATTTTGGAACGATACTTTGATTTTATTACTTATAATCACATCCCTAGAAGTTCTAATCATGTATTTGATGCATATGCTAATTATATTTTAGATTGGCATTTGTCACATAACTAAGGAAAGAAAACACATTCATACATTTACACATTGTAACATATATAAGTAAAGCTAAAGACCAATTTTTTTTATATTTCATCCTTTCAAGTCCAAAAAATATGGTGTCATAGTACAAAATGTGGCTCACACCCTGAAAATACATATATAGACGGTACATTTCATGACCATGGAATCTACACCTATGGTGCTAGATGCATATCATGATAGCACACTACGACATTTTTAAGATGTCGGAAGAGTCGCACCCATGCACGCGATACACCCACCACCTGTTGCTGCATTGCCTCTAGCAGATCCTCCACTTGAACCATAGGAATCCTATGCATCAATCAAGATAGGCTCCCTTGCACATTCTGTAGTACTCTCTCTGCGTCCCCACCTACTATCTCATCTCCTCTTCCCCTTCGTCGATGTCCTGGGAATCCCTCTGGTCGTCGTATACCTATGTCTGCATAACAAATAAATTGTTAATACTTTATACCATGAAAACATATTTTCATTTTTTTTCCTTTATCAAAATTGAAAAACACAAAAAAATTAAATATATAAAATCATTTCTTACCAATATCACCATAGTCGGAACCTGGCGGAAAAGTCATGTCAGGATCCCCTCTGTAGCCGATCACTCTTTAAGGATAATTTTTAATGACTATGACTTGTCGACGCCACCATAAAAATAACTCATTATTGTAGGTGGTTGGAACCCTACCATCTCCTAGCCACCTCATCATGTTGGTCCATCATGACATGGTTGGATCACACAGTCCATGTGGAGTAATATCTACTCTAGGGCTCAAACGTGGAACCCTCTTAAAAAAAACTACAAAGGATGGATGCAAATATGAAATTTCTCATTCTCCCTTGCTTGCAATCCATCAACTAGCTCGTCATGTTAGCCAAAAGTGAGGTACACTAGTTATAAACAATGGGTCTTAAACACTCCACCACATAGAACATGAGTGACCTGGATGCATGGTGCAATGAGCTGGCTCCCTACTTTATCTGTGCCTGCAACACAGTGGGTTGTAATGTACTACTTCATAGTCATACCACCCCCAAACCATCGGGCCTTGAGATTCACTACCTCACCCCGAAGAGACAATCCTGTAATAAAGTATATATCATCCACTTCAATCCTCAATGGTTTCCCATCGAGATTGAAGGACTCTGTCTCCAGATCATAGTAGTTTACCAGTAACTGGAGTAACCTCACCTGAGCCCTCATTCCTTTAAGAGCCCAAAATTTATAAAGGCCACATCATTTTAAATCTTGTTGGGCCCTTTCATCTCTTCCCACTACTGCATCTATCTCCTCATGCTCCCTTTCCCTCCATTCAATAAAAATCCTACAAATGAAAGATCATTTTTTGAGTTAAATCCATTTCAAAATCTTGTTCAGAGACTTGTACGCGGACTAACTTGATAACAATCATGTATAGGGATTCATATATGTGTGTATTATTCACTTTGTCCGCATATATGGGGTCGTATACATGACCCTATGATATGTCACCTGCATACACCCTAGTTTCCATATAACACCCTCTTATACTAAAAAAATGGGGACTAAACTAAAATTTAAATCATTGAAATTGAAGGAGAGGGGATGTGAACTTACTTGGTCCTGACGGTTGCCGATTCCATTGATCATAACTCCCGCAATCGACACTTGAAGATTATGGGAAAAATGGCATAAAATGCACTATGTGGGTAAAACGCTCAAATGGTATAGTAAAATGTTCTATTTTTACTATTAGTAGAATTTTTTTACCCAATTTCTATAGTTGTTTTCTATTTTTTGACCTTATGGACTAATAGCGCAGTGGAAAGACTTGGTTTTTAGTGGTTTTATCTAGGATTTTTTACTGTTTCCAGCATCATATTGCCCATTCATGCCTTCGATGGGTATATTCTTTCACCGACATATAGGCCAGGTTTTTACTTCGTTTTTCATTCTTGCATTATCCTATGATTGTGATCCATACACCCTAGGTATGAACCCATTTATTATCTACACAGAACCTTCTCACTGCTACTAGAAGTGTCGTTATTAAGTTGTAGAGACTTACCAAACATGGGTTCCCTAGTTAGAACCTTTGTGTCATTTGGTGCCCATGCAGAAGTTATTCCATAGGACCAGGAGTTACTTATAATCCCAATATGACTTGGCATTAGAACCCCATTTTATTACTCACAAGCATTCTGACCATTACCTATGGGACTCCCCCCGAGTCTTGGTTAAGTTCTTTTCCGACTCTTGAAAAAATGAAAAATTTGTCGAGTGAACTTGTCTCTTTCACACTCATTAAAATGTTTTTGAAAGGACGTCTATTTGGTATAATCTTAACCCTTTTCTGGACCAAGTAGAGTACTTATGAAAAATGAATACTCTAGTCACCATCGGCTAGGAGAGTTCTCCTGGGTATTATTTTATACTTTTTCGGGCCTAGGGGACTAAATCTATGAATAAGAAAACTTTTTTTGAATTAAGTTGTAGTTTCATCCTATCATCCTGCTTGCATTATTGAGCCTATTACCGGTTCCCACTTTCTCATTATAAGCCTCTTACCTCAACAATTTGCATCACTAGCCAAGCAATGCCTTCCATATATCCTTTGCAACTTGACACCCTGTACCCTTAGAGGAAACATCACCCCGAGTTTAGATGCCCCGCATGAAATTCCTTACATTGAGAATGGGTATGTTCCACTGCTTGGAACTAGTTGCTTACTCGCGACACTCGTTTTATCTCCTGTATCATAGAATTTCTTTGAATATGAAAAACCTAAAAAAAATATGTGCGGGAAAATAATATTATCTCATATCGGCAACAGTCGTGTCAACTTTTAATAGAGCACAAAATTTTGAGTCCATTTTCATCCAAATTTTGGGTTTAGCATGACCTTAGGAAGCTGATATCATTACTTAGAGTTTAATCCTTCAACTGGTTATTCCTCTAGTCCCTATGGAGAGTTTGTTGATGCCTCCTGCATCACAAATTTTATCGTCAAGTCTATGCTTCATGAGTTATCCATATGTCTCATGCTCTTGTTCAAAGGAAGTCTACAAGCCTGTCTCGACCATTTCTTAGAACTCTTGACTTTGCATGTTGGCCATACCCTTAGTGTATCTAAAATTCACATGAAGTTGTTTTCCTACCATGCACCCTCAACCTACTTTCAATATGGGTAGGTAACCTTGAACCCAACAAATGACATTTCCTCATTGGTCACCGATTGGGGGGTTTCCCTTGTGTTCGACATCAATAAATATATTCACACATTAGGATTCATCCAGTGTCTTTGATTCCATTAGCCTTATTGGTGGTTTCCTTGCCTTTGTCGAAAAATTTCCTTATTGGCTACTATTCAGAGGGTCTCTTTCGTGCACTACTTGAATCTGGTGCATGCAAGGAACACATAGGGTCGTTGGTTCATGAACACCCTATTTGTCCGAGCTCCTCTTAATCATCAAGATATTTCCTTGTACCTCATCCTGGATGATGAGAGATGCCCTAATGCTATCCTTTCAGCATGTCTCCTTCCATCGAATTTAGATCATCTATTCTGGAAATGAGACCTAGAGTCTTATGAGTACCTAGAGGCTTGCAGTCACTAGTGGTAGGTTCTCCCACCATCGACAAATGGGAATACATAAATTTCTCCTGGTCGATGGATTCTTCAAGTGTTTGACCTCAACACCCTTATTCACACTTGTAGAATGTACTCGGTGCCTTGATACCTACTTTCATTATCAGTGGGTTGTCTCACATTTGTTAGCAATATACCTTAATGAATGGTGATCAAACGAAGTCTCATTGTGTTCGACCTCAACTCCTCTATTAAGATGATGTAGACTTGCACCTTCGATAGATAATGTATAAGACCTTGAGCTTATAGTAGCAACATTCCTCATCTATTGCTATCTTTCATTGGACCAATACCTATATGACTTCAGTGATCATGGGAGATCAGATTGTACTCCATTGTATACATATATCTTCAGTTGATTTTGAGAGGATATTTCACTACGTCTTGTTCGTGACTATGATAACCTATGGAATATGTCTTCTTTTTATTGCCTATTCATTCCCGTGGACAACTAATTGATATATTTCCACATAGATCTGTAATGTATTTCAGATTGGAAGCCATGTGTACAAAGTCATTATGGATTGTAATATTCTTATGAGCAACTAGTACTTCTAGTTGAGTCTTTATTACTCCACTTCTAGGAATTATAATGTATTTTGTCCATTGCAGATAGTCCTTTGACCTCACACATTAGGGGTAATCTGTTACAACAATTTTTTCCTCACTCTATGCAACTTGCTTGGATGGCCTTCCATTACCCTCTGCAGACTTGAAGTCCCCTTTTTGCTCATTCTAGAGCCTAAAATGCACATTTTTCGACATATAAATGCCCTATCAGTTATACAACAAGCATATACATAGTTTTCTTGACTACAACCCACGCACATCAGGTTTGGTGCTCAAAATAAAAAATTATGTTGGGTTTCCATGCCATGTCACGAGATCCATGATCCTTGACCTTCCACATACTGGAAATGCCTCGACTTGAACCTTCAGTTCCATTTGAAGGTTATAAATTGAGCTATATCCAAGACTTGAGACAATTCAACAATTCAACTTTGAAAGCAAAGACACTTTGGATAAATTTCACTTCATATTGAGTCTGCATCCCTTTGTCCTCGAAAGTATGAACTCCTTTTGTTCAACCCCCAAGCTCTTCTTTAGTTATGATGGAGAACCTCATTGACTCCTATATATGAGCTTACCTTTATGGAGGATTAAAGTGGTGGAGGCCCAAATGGAGGGAATTAGTTTCTCGGTTATGATATGTGTCGTTACAAAAGTTTGTCACCTATGTACTTCTGCTGATTATTTTAATAGAAATATTATTTTCTTGTCCAATTGATATCTTGAAAATATTTGAATTACTATTCCATGGGCGTATTTGTCATGTATGTTAATGGATTATGCTAATTTATATAATAACATTATATATCATCACCATATGCTTGCATATATTGGTTGTTGAGGACAAGTTGCAGGTATAAAGCTTTGGGTCGCGTGCTCAACAATGGTCTTGTTCGAATGTCCGGGCAAGGTAAGTTCTTAGCCTTGTGTTGTTAGCATTTCATTCATATAAAATACCTAGGATTAGAGTTGATTTATGTGTGTCATTCCTTCTGTTGTGGTTTACCCCTAACCATAGAGAGATTTTCCTCGTAACAGATTATTGAACCTTCAACATCCCTATTGAATTCTTCTTTGTTAGATGGGTCGTTGTGCTGATATTATGGTAGATGCGGGAGGTATTAACCTCCATATGTAACATTTTACTAGAATAGAATATTCCAGAAGCAAGGGAAACCCTAAATAGATGTGTTAAAACCCTAGAAGACATGTCGTCTCAGCATAATATATAATATTAAGCTATTATCCTCCAGGAAGACAGGTCAACTTCACAGGAAAAAGATAAACATAAAATATAATTACTAGAAAGTCAAGTTGGCCCATCCAGAAAAGTCACTGGACAAATTAATATAAATAGAGGACATCTTGGTTCATTTTTTCACTCACCATCACTCAGGAAACCAAAAATAGTGCGCAAGTTTGGAGGAGGAGCAGCAACAACTACAGTTGTACAATTTTATCTTTTTCATTCTTTCTTGTACTTTCTCTTATAGGCTACCCTTGGAGAAGGTGCACTCTCTTATAAGAGATAAATATGAGAGGGAGTCAGAATCAGAGGGTATCAATGATCAAGAAGAAGCCAACATAGTTTCATGACACTTTGTAGAATTCAAAGGGGCATGCAACAGAAGAAAGTGTGGTCCAAGGATTCTCTCAAATAGAGGGAGTTGATTTCAAAGTTTGAGATGAAGGATCTTGAACGGATATAATGGGATTGTAAGCGTGGATGGCACCAAATGAGATATTTAGTGAGGATATTGAAGAGGTTTATCATCATGGACAGGAAGTCCATGGCCACACCTATGACGACACATATGAGGAAGTTGTGTAATGAGATAGACATTTTCTTTGGAGAGATCACCTTGTGCTAGAATATGGTTGAGCCATGATCATATTATTGGGTTACAACACAACATGCAGGTACCTATGTTTTAAAAATATATATGATTGATATCCTATGATGAAGTATGGTTGCCGGGACATACTTATTTTGGATTGGAAGTGTAAAAGACATATCTAGCACATGGGGTGCTACTTCAATTTGGGATCGAGCGGGATTTCTAGACAAGCACGGAAGAAAATATTTGTAGCACTCGATCATATATCATATCCAGTGACGCAAGATATGAAGCAAGGTGGATTTTTGAAGGATCTTGAAGGACTTCATCACAAACATGGTGCATGAAAGAGTAGTGAGGCTCCATCACATATCCACAGATGAGAAGATAGCTGACATTTGCACTAATCCTCTGTCTGGGACAAGCTTGGCAGGAATGCAAATTTTTTCTAAGGCGAGTATTGATGATTGCAGCATTGTGATGATATTCCAATATTGATAAGATGGAATTGATCATGTTGGAATAGGCCCAGATGTAATTTTCGATGGATTGAAGATTAGAGTTGTTGCTAGATCTCCTATGTGTGAATTACATCAGGCCTTGAAACTCTCACGAGTAGGTGAGTAGTTAACTCATGAATAGGTGAGTAGCCTTGATAAGAATTGGGCCAACTCTATCTCCATAGGAAATAGGCTGCGGACCAGGGGAGATAGGGAACATACACATCCAGAGTAGATGTGCCATGACATAGTCTTCGACGGACCAAAGACTCGAGGTGAAATTGCACGTGCCCGATAACATCAAGCTGAATGAATTCACAGAATGATCCTATGAGAGGATCACCATGAGGTGTTTGTGGCTCCTTTGTGGTCATAATTCTTGTCGTGGGAAAAGAAGGACTTGAGGTGATAGATACACATGTCCGATAACATCGAGCTAAATGCATTCACGAAGTGATCCTATGAGAGGATCAACTATGAGGTGAATGTGGCTTCAATGAGGTCATGATTCTTGTCATGGGACAAGAATGACCCAAGGTGCTAGACACATGATGGTGGATATGGATCATCAATATAGCTAAATTAGGCTCATGGATATTGTGATATTGTCTATGACAAAAGAATACCAAGAACAAGTACAATGGTATGTTTTGATGCCATATTGCTACCAGATGATGCTCATAGTGATGATGATACTCGTGACTTGATCTATAATGAAGCTACCTATAGAATGGTCTACAAGACTATGTGAGTATTTCCCATGCCATGTGAAGACAGATGGATGTGTTTGAGACCATTAATACCTCCCTAGCTAAGAGGGAGTGTTGATATTATGGTAGTTGCGTGAGGTATTAACCTCCATATGTAACCTTTGACTAGAATAGAATATTCCAGAAGCAAGGGAAAACCTAAAAATATGTGTGAAAACCCTAGAAGACATGTCAGCTCAACACGATATATAATATTAAGGTATTATCCTCGAGGAATATAGGTCTGCTTCACAGGAAAAAGATAAACAAAAAATATAATTACCAGAAATTCAGGTTGGCCTAGCCAGAAAAGTCACTATACATATTAATATAACTAGAGGACGTCTTGGATCATTTGTTCACTCACTGTCGCTCAGGAAAACAGAAACAGTGCACAAGTTTGCAGAAGGAGAAACACAAATTGTAGTAGTACAATTTTCTCTTTTTCAGTCTTTCTGGTACTTTCTCTTGTGTGCTACCCTTGGAGAAGGTGCACTCTCTTGGTTATCTGTTGGTTATGGTGTGGCTTCATGGAATCATTCTTTTTGTCAAAGGTTAAGGTGCTCAGGGGTGGATTTGTGCCTATGGTTCGGTGACAATGGTGTAGCATTGTCTATGGTGAAAGGATCACATCAACATTATTCTAACATGCTGAAACCAAAAATTTTCTCTGCAGAAACATAAAGCTTAGAAAACGTTAGATGTGTCTCAAAGGAAATAATGACCATCAATTATCGAGGTTAGGGATTCATCCGACATGCATCATGAAACTTATTTTGAAAGGATTTATAATGAGAAAACATTCCCATATTATTTTTGTGTGATCGGGGATATTATGGAACTCTACATGATTGATATAAAGAATTAACTTTTACTTATAGGGCCCAGTTAAACCAAATTATCCTTAATCCTTGATCTAGACTAGTCTTATTAACTTGGTGACCGGTTGACATAATGATCCCAAATATTTAATATTCGGTTGACTCAATGTTGGGTGATTGGTGCTATGAACTACCTATGGTTGGAACTTCTTGGTGAAACGGTGTCCCGGTGGCCAGTTGAAATTGAACCAGAATAAAAAGGAAATAATATTTAGCCGAGTCAACTCCTCGTGGCCCGATGTATTGTTAAATCGATCCTCAATACACTTCAGAGGTCGAAATAAAATATGGACTGTCGATTTATATTTATTTATGCCTGATCAAATCTGCATTATTCAAAATAAACTTTATTAAAATATAATAAATGGATATACTATTTTGTTAATTTTATTCAAAATTTCAAATAATTCAAACAACTAACTTAATAAATTATAAATGATTAAAACATAATAAATTTACATTTATCCCATTTATTAAAAATTGCCAAATTAATACTAATAAATTTATTATTCAAATTAAATAATTTTAATAAGGTTAGCCACAACCAAAAACATATATTGTTTCTCAAATTATATTCAATCCAAATTCGAATAGTGTCCATTGGATCCAGTGGTTGAATCATACATTTTAACTTCAATAGATATTGTACTTGACCCTTATGATCCAACATCACCAAATTGATGCATGATACCCCCTTACTCTTGGGACAAGGGACCATGCAATGATTTGGATGCTTACTCTACGTAATCCTTAGTTATAATACCACCCATCTTAATAAATGCTCTAAGATATTTATTCCACCATCCTACTTATCCCCACCACCACCAAATTTTCTCTTCTAGACCACCCTTATTTCTTGACTCCATCCTTTTTATGACCTTCCTAATTATATCGATCCTCAAAAAAACCCATCTCTTCTCTTCAAAGTTCAAGTTAATACACTATGAAGTTTTCAAGGCATTAATTTTAATTCTCTTTCCAACAATAAACCTGGTATTTATTCAGGAAAAGCATTAGCAAAATCTGACACTACATGAAGGTTTTCTAATCCTTCCATGTCCCCCTTTTCGTTAAGAGCTAAAATGGCATATAACTTACATCCTTTGTGCATGCTTTTCTGTAATTGTAGGGAAGAAATAAATCTCAATGACACTCCTTGGTTTCTTCCCACAATTACTCTACTATGTCCCAAATCATCAATCAAACTTAATTGTTTCATCTTACAGTTAAGTATCGCTTTGTGCAATTCTAACCAATCCATTCTAATCACATTGTCATAATATCCTAAGATTGTGACATACAGGTTTACACTTGTGAAGAAATCACCCAAGTTAATGTTACAATCCTTAACTTTTCCTCCAACCTTTTACTTGGCACCAGATTCCATTTCCACATATCTAAACTCATCTTGTTCAACTGCCTTTACCTTAATTATTTTAAACACAACACTAGATATAAAACTCTCAGTAGCTCTTGGATCTATCAAAACACTAAACTACTAATCAACTATCATAGACTGATGCTCGACTTGGTGGTTATTAACGACTGCATGAAGCCTATGGTCCTTGTCCAAATCTCCCACCATTGTTTTTCTTTTCAATATGACATATCCTGCCTTCTCAATACGAAAATATCTTTGGTAGTATGGCTCTCCACAAATCCAACATCCGTTCTTAGGTTCGGTGCTCTTAGTCCTAGGGGAAGAATATGTTGGTCTAGGGTTTTGAGGCCCTGATCTGTTCTATGGAAAATATCTAGATTGTTTCTTCTATTGAGGACGATGTTGTTGTTGTTGTTGCAGTGCTCTATACAGAGTCCTATGACTAGTCATCATTCTACGTGGCATATAAAACATAGGTCCTCTAGGTGTATCATTGTTCCCAGAAGTCTACTTAACAGGTGTCTGATGCTATGGCACTCAATGCAGTGTCTGTCATGTCTGCCTGGAAGGGATCCTACCTTGACCCCCACTTTTCAACTCTTCTTTAGAAATGAGAGCCTTCTAAACTTCATCGTGCAAAGTCTGAGGCATCAATATCCTCACTTTGGAACGAATGTTGAAATTGAGACCAAACACAAACTTGTTAACATTTAATTTCTTAGTGTTCAGATGTAGAGTGTATCTGAGTAACTCCATGAACATGGCCTCATACTACGGTATTGTATGACTACCCTGTCATAAAGTATTGAACTCATTAAGCTGACATTCAATGAACTCATCAGAAAGGTATCTCTCTCGGAATCATTCCGAGAATAATTCCCATGACACATCTTCAACGACCATGTTTGGTTGTGGTAAGAGTGTCTTCCACCAAATAAGCACACTCCCTTTTAGTTGAAATACCGTCATGTGAACCTTCATGTTGGAGGTATAATCATCCAGTGCAAAGCACATCGCCATATTCTCCAACCATGCCTCGGCGGAAAAACCATCCGTGGCACCCCAGAACTCGGAAAATTTCACCTTCTCAAGTTCTCTATGAACATTTCTACTAACTATTGGAGGGCACTGCAAACCCTCATTGGGTGCATACTCTTTGCCCTCATCCCGATCAAGGCGATTGATCAACGCCTCTAACATCCTTTAAAAGGATCTCATTATACTTACCACATATCCCATTGGCACCTTCTCCTATTCAGCAGTTTTCTCTTCTCCCAGTGGAGCAGATTCCTCTAGTGTGGATGCGCTTGGAGGAAGTGTACCTCTTCCTCCCACACTCGATGACTACTCATCCTTCATCCTCTAACCATGATACTTGCATGGAAAAATTTCAAATTGTATTAGCGATACATCTTTAACTATTAATATAAAGTAGTGGAAGGCGTAACGGGTCTGGTGTCGTAGTGTTGAACCCGCTATGATACCATATGTAACAACCCTCTTATAAATGATCATAAATAGTAAGGATTACAAGAATCAAAATAATGGTTAAATACTACTACTGCTAAAAACGACGTTGATGTTGTTGTTGTGATTCTTTATACGAATTCCTATGACTAGTTGTCGGTCTATGTGGCATATGAAAACACGGCTCCTCTGGGTGTATCACGATGCCCAGAAGTATTCCTAACAAGTGTCTATTGCTATGACACTCGATGCAGTGTTTGTCGTATCTGCTTGGAAGGGATCCTACCTTGACCCCCACTTTTCAACTCTTCTTCAGAAATGAGAGCCTTCTAAACTACATCGTGCAAATTCTGAGGCATCAAGATCCTCACTTTGGCACTAATGTTGAAGTTGAGACCAAACACAAAATTGTTAACCTTTAATTTCTCAGTGTTCAAATGCAGAGCGTATTTGAGCAACTCCATGAACATGGCCTCATAACACGGTACTGTATAACTACCATGTCGTAAAACATTGAACTCATTAAGTTGGCACTCAATGAACTCATTAGAAAGGTATCTCTATCGGAATCGTTTTGAGAACAATTCCCATGACATGTTTTTTACAACCATGTTCAGTTGTGGTAAGAGTGTCTTCCACCAAATAAGTGCACTCCCTTTCAACTGAAAGACCTCCATGAGAACCTTCATGTTGGAGGTATAATCACGCAGTGCAAAGCACATCGCCATATTCTCCAACCATGCCTCGATGGCTAAACCATCCATGGCACCTCATAACTTAGGAAATTTCACCTTCTCAAGTTCTCCATGAACACTGCCACTAACTACTGGAGGGCGTTGCAAACCCTCATTGGGCACAAACTCTTTGCCCTCATCCCGATCAAGGCGATTGATCAACGCCTTTGACATCCTCTGAAAGGATCTCATCATACTTACCATATCTCCCACTGCCACCTGCTCCTATTCAGTAGTTTTCTCTTCTCCCAATGGAGAAGATCCCTCTGGTGTGGATGTGTTTGGAGGAAGTGTACATCTCCCTCCCACACCCGATGTCTACTCATCCTTCGTCCTCTAACCATGATAACTGCATAGAAAAATTTCAAATTGTATTAGCGGTACATCTTTAACTATTAATATAAAAAAGTGGAAGGCGTAACGGGTCCGGTGTCGCAGGGTTGAACCTACTCTGATACCATATGTAACAACCCTCTTATAACTGATCATAAATAGTAAGGATTACAAGAATCAAAATAATGGTTAAAACAAGTACTTCCAAATGGATATATTTATTTTGATATAAACATATATTCAAGTGGACTGTATAACTATAGTAAATTATTTGTTATGTAGAAGAACAAAATCTATTCACTAAGAACTAAACATAGTCTAGAGAAAAATTGAAGTTCTAAATACAGTCACAAAACGATGTCAAGAAAACCACTTAGTCTACCTTACCTAAGGTTGTGCAACTTGCACTCTAACTTTAATAAGCCAATGCACAGACCGTCATCATACTTTTACAAAAAACTGTGTTACTAGCTTCTCAATTTAAAGGGTGTGAAAATTAATTCAATACGATTATTCCCTATCCTTCTCACTTGTTATATATATATATATATATATATATATATATATATATATAACGATTATTCCCTATCCTTCTCACTTGTTATATATATATATATATATATATATATATATAAGTAGCCTTTGTAATTTTATCAAGGTAGGAATTTTTTTCTTGCTCCTTGAGTTCATACTACTATTAATTAATTGACATAATACCCAGTAAGCAACGATCTACCCTAATATTAATTGATACCACTTCTTTACATCTTCTCTTTTTTTTAAAAACATTAATTGTTAATTTTAATGGCCTTGTAATAAAGGTTTTCATGTAAATTAGTAATGTACATGACCAAATAGAGAATTCGATTACTCAAATACGACTTTTGGGAAAATAAGATTTAAAGGCTTTGCTTTGGACTAAAACAATTATAGGAACTAATTCCTCAACTAAACCTTATGTATAATAATTAAAAGTTTCTCTTGGACTTGGAACATTCGTCCAATGTACCTACAACAACATAAGTAGTTGGAATTTAGTTATTGTTATTAATGAGATATTTCTTTCGGTATAAGTTGTTATAATATTTAGGATTTAAGCCTCGATCAAGCTGCTTGGAAGTTTGACTCAAACGCCAAGTAACGACCCTCCTAAACATTCCGTTAATTTTGGGTTTACCGTGGGTACAAATTGTAACTTCTCAATATACAAGGAAGTAGATTATGCCATTGATGATATAGCGAGCTTATGGATTTCCTCAACATAGAAGCAAATTGTAAATATTTTACAAGGAGGCTAATGCCACGCACTAGTGAGCATAGATGCCATTTTTCCATAGCCAAAGATAATGAGATATATATCGTGAATGTTTATTTGAAAGATTGGAGCAATTACCACTCAGATCATAATTCTATATTAGTTATACTAGACAAAAATTGATAGTTGTGAACATAATGAAGGAATAATTTTATGGTTAAAAGTTTCTCTGCTACAACCATTCTATTCAAGTTAGAACCAGATCATTAGCAGAATTGAGGATGGTATTTCTGAAATGAAATACCATCATTAGTAGAATTGAGGATGGGCGAAGTTGATCTTCAACTTGGAACTTGGAGTTGCACTGCGTCTTCCTTGCTTCCACTTGTTAATACAAGAACTTCACCACTACGTTCCATCCAACGCTAGGGGTACTCTTATTTCCTCTTATCCCCCCAAGCCGCAAAGGGGCCACACATAGAAAACAAAATCTTAATAGCACAAGTTTGTCCTCACAAGGAGAGGCTTCCACCTCTTGCACAAGCTTGAACCCAACTCACACAAGTAAACTCGGTCAATCAAAATTTCACCAACATTTCATTCATCCAGCATTAGGGTAATTTCTCTCTTCCGCACCATTTATTTTATAGGAAAATTTACCTTGAAACATGTCAACTCATGCACAATTAGCTAATTTTTAATAATTAAATGAAAGATTATTCACCCACTACACATGTCACACTCTCCCCAAGTTGCACATGTAAAATCATTTTTCAATTTAATAAATTAAGCATTTTCCCTCACATTCCACAATTTGTTCATATTTTTCCTCTTAGGTGTCTCTTAGTTCCCCATTCCCTCATTTATTGTGTCCCCTAACTAAATTTCAGTTTGAGTTTGAATAGGAGTCTTCTTTTAGTTAGGATTTAGTAGTTGATTGACTTAGGATACTAACTTTATGTTGATCACCTATTCTCTCTTGAAATTATTTCCTTTTAATTAAAAATTATTTTTATTATTTTCATGCACACATGTGCATATACCCACTTTTGATTCTTATTCTCCTTTTACTAAAGTTATTAATTCTAACTTCCCTTATCCCAATTTATAAGTTTTAATTAAACAAACATATAGACTTAGACTCTTGGTTAGTTTTCTAGTTTAAAATTTATAACTAATTGTATGCTCATTTCTAACAAAGTATAAGCATTTTTATTTTATTTTCTAAGCCTTCTAGATTTTTATTGACTCACAATTTTGTTTATGCGATGTTCCCTTCAAGACACACTTTCTTGCTCCAAGGGTGCCACTAGCCATTGACTACTTTTAAAGTTTTTCAGACAATTGGAGTCAACACTCCATTGGTCGACCTTGTGAGAGGCTAAGGGATTTTCTAAGGAATGAGGATTTTGCCTTATTGTGTGCCCCTTAGAATTCCTCGTGAGCGACTGTCTTAGTCTACCCTCACGGCATGACGGACCTCTCTAAAAAAGGTAATCGTTAACCTTCAATTTAGGTCACGGCGGGAGTGCTAGTAGGCTGTGACAGGGACGTTGCCACACCTCTCCCTCATCTATTTGGTTTCTGTGTATGACCCCTTTACTCCATATATGAGTCGGATTAACAAATATCACCATGTTTGCATCCACTGACAAGGACAATGTCAATAATCCATATACGTAAAATCCATACTGAAATCATCATATAACACATGCATATAAATTAAATACTCAAAACAAATACAAGTCCACTCCCTAACTCAATCCAGATTCCAAGGAAGTATGTTGATTCCATCGTCATCCTCAACCTATCGTGTTTCCTGCACACTCTAGAAATCTCATTATAATACTTGTCAATATATATATCTAGAAAACAACATATAAATCTCAATACTCATACCAACATAACTCATAATCAAAACATAAACATAATGTACCATAATTTAACTGGATCACTTGCTCACAAGTGTCCTCAAAGAATAAGTCAATGTATAAAAAGTGTTCAATGGAACTTGATGTTACATGCATGAGCCAACAACAAAAAATCAAGGCATGACAATAAGAATGAGATTGTATCTGAGAAATTCATGTATCCTATCATAAGTTTCTCTATACATGGATAATCAAAGTTAAATCCAATTATCCATGACAAATCCATATCTGATTTGGCAATCTGCACATGAGTAATTTGATGTGAATTGTTTCAGATATCTATATAACTTGGATCTGATCGATTCTATTTATATTATATAAATATGAGTGATTAGATCCTTAGAAAAACAATTATCATCATTACACTTTGTAATCGGATTACTATAAAATCATTTGTTTTTTTTTGTTTTTTTGTGTGTCTGGAGGAATCAACAACTAGTTGGGCACATGCTCGTGTTACACGTGGCCATGTTATCCAACCGCTACCACTATAACCTCCAGGTGTGCCCACGATGCCCCTTACGCGGCACACAAGGTAAGTCGGGGGGAATTGAACTCGAAACCTCATGGAACTTCATTTTCACGAAACTTGCCAATTGAGTTGCCCCCCGGGGGCACTATAAAATCATTTGTTGATTAATATAAGTTTATGGTTATTGCTCATGTGTATGAGTTATTAATTCTGCATTTCTAAGAGTTTAGTCTTATATGATTTCGCCAAATAGTGTTACCCAAACCAGGAGGGCCCCCTATGGAGGAGAACAATATTCTTTTCCTTAAGATTTATTGGTATTATGTTTTCATTTATTCAAATTGTGTGATTTCTAATTATGTCATTTTCTTTCTACAATTTATTTCATTTATGTTTACACAGAAGTAACTAATTTAACAACCATCAATGGAATAATCGATTGTTGTGATCAGCAAGAACCTTCATGGTATGAAGTGATTGAAGGAATGTTATAACAATCCAGTAGATTGTTGGTTCTACATCTTAGAATTACTTCTATGTTTCTTACAACTTTGCTTTACATCTCTTATCATTATTTTGTTCTTTTTGCAGCTGAACATAACTATATTTTTGCAGCTAAAGCAATGACAAGTTTTCCTTATGAATTATAGGATAGATTAGAAATAGTACATGCATATATTTTTCATTGAAATTGATCAGTTTATGATCCCTGAATTGATAATTTAATGTAACATAATTCAGATAATTGAATTGACTGACATTTTTGGCGTCGTTGTTGAGGAAGTACAAAGAGACATTTAGTTTTTCTTTCTTTTAAAAATGTGTGTAGGAATGAATGCATGGGAAGAGAGATGAGAAGATGAGAGGTAAGAACCTGCACATTCTATATAACTAGGGATATAGTGATTCTCTCTTTAATCATTTAAAAGAATGATAAGTAGGATGAATAAATAGGCATAGAGATAATAGAGGTAGATTTACTCGCAGTAGAAGTACACCAAACACCACTTCACCCACTCCATCATGTGGTACTGTAATATCCACACCATCAAATAACCCTTATGTAGGTAGGACTACAAGAGGAGGCCGAACAAGAAGAATCATCACTACAAAACCAAAAGTAAAAGGGAAAGTTGGAGAAAGAAGTTATAAAACAGTAAAAGTTCCATCAACCTCACAAGAAGTTGTCATACTTCCAACCAAATCTCAAGAAGAAGAATTACTTAGTGGTTAGCCAAAAATTGCATTTCCATAGAACCCCATTGAAGAACTAGAACAAACTGCTACATCATAGGACTATGTGCATATTGGAGAAGACCATTTGTTAGGAATAATATTTGGTGGTTGAGAAGAAGAAAGAGGACCTAGAGGTGAAGAACTATTGGCCCTCAACCAAGTTTAGAGAGAACCTTGGTCGTGTTTGACCATTCTTGGGACTTTGATAGGCTAGTCGAAGACGGAGCGCCAGGCGAAGTGGAGATCACGGGATCTTGCTCATTTTGCGGGCTTTTAGGGTTTATGTAACGAGTATGGGATGTCGGCCCATGGGTTTACCCATGTTTAGGCCTTTTTGTAATGTATAAATAAGTAGCTAAGTGATGTAAGAAGTAGTAAGTAGTTACTAGTCATTGATCAGCTTAGTGCATGGCTAGTTGGCTTTGTACGTGAATGTGTTAAGGCTTGCAAAGCTAAGTGCAAGTGTTTTGTAAGTTCTTTGTGCACAAACTATGTAAGGCTTTGTGCCCTGATCCGATTCGGAGAAGGAGGATCTGGCGGGGTGTGCACAAATCTCTTGTCCTTTGTGGAGGCAGCTTTATGGCTCTGTGGATGTAAGAAGATTGAATAAGACTAATAAAGAAGAAGAAGAGTTGGTGGATGTAGCCCCACACTGGGGTGAACCACGTATATCATGTGTCGATGTGCTTTGTGCTATGTTGTTCATGTTATTTGTGTATTTATTTCCTTAGTGCACTGTTCTGATGTATGACATGTATATCTATGAATGCTTAGTTCTTTATGATGTGAATGAAAGTTAGATCTGAGCTTATGCTATGTGCTAAGAGGTTGTAAGGGTTAGGTATTGTGTTGTTCTGTATTTAGGGTTTAATCTACAATGTGAAGGGACTTATGAACTAATGTATGTTATTAGCTAAGTGCTTTGCTGAGTGTTGTAATTACAGATCCGTGTCCCAGCTAGGTTGTAGACACCTGAGTCCTACAACCCCCCTGCCTCTACCTCAGGTGAGACTTCATCTACTTCGCAGGTGTTGCCAAAAGGGTCGGTAGTTAGGGTTTTTTTGGTGCATTGTTGAAGCGTTGAACCCTATGTCTCCCCTGTGCCAACAAATGGTTCTGTTGCTAGGACCTGAAACTGTGATTGCTGGGAATTCAAGAAAAGAGAAAGCTCAATGCATAGATCTGTTGTTGTAGTGCGTAGTATCCTACTTGACTTGTGAAGCTCTGTGTTAATAAAAATAAGTGTGATCTAAAGAAAAGAGGTAAGATCTTAAAGCTTTGTGCTCTAGTAAAGGTAAGATAAGTGGAATTTTTTTCTTCGAAAGTATGAATCTAGGTATGTTTGATAGATTTTGTCCTAGTCTGAAATCTAGGGCACAACTAGAAGAAGGGAGATTTGATCTGAATAAATTTGATAGAGATAGTGAAAGATATGTTATTCCTATGCATAGAAAGAATTTTTGGACTAAAAAGTGGATGCAGGAACCTAGAACAATTTTTTGCAGATTGCAGGTCCATCACTGTGATCCCAGTGCACAGTACATGAAAGGGTGGGGATCGTTTAAGAGAAAGAGAGGATTGACACTATGTTATAAATGCAGAAGACCGAGACATCTTGCTAAGGAATTCCCTGGTATAGGTCCTATTTGCCTTTGTTGTAAATCTTTTGATCATGAGGTTTTGGATTGTTCAAGAATGATTGCTAAAGTTGAAAATATGAACATGAGACAAGAAAACTATGAAGAAGGTCAAAAGACTAAGGATATGTTGGAGAACCAGAAAGAATCAGAGACTATCTTAGTACAGATGAAAGAAACATTGAATGATCATAGAGACATAATTTTACCAGAGATCTTAAAAGAAAAGCAGTGCATAAAAACAAGAATAGGAGACTTCGACATAGACTGTGTATTGGATGAAGAAACACAAGTGAATATTATGCCAAAAAGTACTTGGGAAATTTTGGGAAAGCCTGACATGATTCCTTCATTGGGAAGGATAGGATTGTTTAAAGGAAAGATAATAACCCTATGTTGAAGAGTTATTAATGTACCTATTATTGCTCATGGAGCATCGACCGAAGAATAATTTGAAGTCATTAAGTTTTTTAAGAACAATGCCCCATTTGCACTTTTGTTAGGAAAGACCTGGGTTGAGAAAGATCAAATCTGAAGGAAAGCAGAGGAGGAATCTACAACACAAAGAAAGAAAGAATTAAGAGACTTCATGGATAGGAAAATAGAGTGTCTAATACAAGAACAAGAGTAAAAGTCAAAGAACAGAGGACAAGACAGTTAGTTGTCGAAGATGAAAGAACACAAGAAGGCTTAAAGAACCTTCCCATGCAGGAGAAAAGAGCACCCACCCCGACAGTAGTAAGAGAAGAGGTATTACACTTGAACCCCTTGAAATATCCTTAGCAACGCGAAGTCACTTTACTGAGAGAAGATAAGAATACCAATGGAAAGAGGAACCCAAAGACTCGGATCATAGGAAAGAAGGCAAGAAAGTTCAATAAGAAGAAAGCAAAGTTATAAGAACTGTAGGAAGTTCCAGGAAATACTTCGCAGAAAGCAGGCTTGCAGAACTTGAGCCTCCCTGGAATAGCAGAACTACGCATAATGGCACTTTTCCATGGCGAAGATATATGACCATTGGAGGCGTCTTGACCATTAGAATGACACTCCGGAACGGTTAGAAACACAGTTATTGTCCAAAATATCGCCATTGGACCATTGGGACCGTGCCACAATGGATGAAATCGTATTGATTAAGGAATTTCGACCCATTGAAGGAATATGTTACGACGTTGCATATTTAATCCGTCAAATGCTGCAATGGGACCACTTTTTGCAAATCGAGATATTTGAGCTAACAGAGACATGATTTCATACTGCACTGTGTTGTCTAGACCTCGCCATTGATTCGATTACCTTGAGTATCTATTCGCCTACCCGAGTTATTTGATCACGAGTGTGCATGTCAGGCGAACATAGCGCAGTAGAGAAGTGTGTGGAGGAGATCTTAATAGACCTTATGGCTGAGAAAGTCATGTCTATAGGAATACATGCATTGTCGATGGGAGGATTGCAAGCATCCCCCTTGACTAGACGTCAATCTATGTCCCGAATTGCGACTGAGAAAAGAAGCAAGCACCACGATGATCTAGCGAACGCGAAGCAGATCCCGTCAGTCTTTCCCGACTACATCCCTCCTTTGAATGGTGTGGTTAGTCGTGACAGCATCCCACATGATTTCGAGTACAGGCTCATCATTGCGTACCTCCCAAAGGGGATATGTGCAGTCAAACCACAGTTGGGATTGATCTCAGCTCTCAAGATAAGCGATTTTAACCTTGGATATCGAAAGAACTATGTGATGATCGCACCGCATATGTACCTGACGAAGACGACTGGGAAGAAGCCTAAGATAGTTCCCCAACCATGGATTAAGGAGATCATGAGATCGACGATATTAAACGTCATAAGGATCCCCCACTTCAGTAGACATTAGGAGGTTATCATGTGCGTTAAAATCCTCCTATCGTGCTACCATAGAAGGTATCTTTGGTTGGATAGGCACATCACTGTGGATCTGGTGTTGATCCACCGCATCACTGGATTGAGCATGCAAGGACCGGACCCGCACCGGTTCTACCCAGGAAATACATCAGATTACTCCTTGGCCCAGCTCATCAAGGAGGCGTATGACGATGTGGAGAAGGGGAAGCGAGGCTACAAGGTACCCTCCATTCAGGATGGTGCAGTGCGCCTCACTTGTCAGTTGATCGTTGGCAAGCTCGTCAGAAAGAACCGACCGACACAAGTCATGGGGTTTGTAGTTGACCTCGCAGGGAAGTGTGTCGAAGGGATGTATATGAACTGGGCAAGCTACCTAGTCAATGAGTTCAAGAAGGATTGTCGCGAAGCGCAGGACCAAGGCTACGGATTTCACTTCAGTTGGTTTTGGATTCTAATTGCATTTTTCGCTTGGGAGATGCCGAAGAGAGTGAAATTCCCTGAAGTCAAGCCATCAGAACCATTGGCCACGAGGTTCACCACCTTGTGTTACACGAGTGATATGGAGAAGCAGTGGAAATCAAACGCGTTGTTCCACTCTTACTATCTACAACTCAAGCGCGCCATTGAATCATTCCCCCGAACAACCCTAAACACCTTTCATACATACATTCCATTAGCAAAGTTCCACGCAGACCGACACTTCATCTACATCACCGCAGGCAGGGATGAAAGTAAGGAGGATTTGCAGTCGTACTATAAATTGACTGATGAAGATATGGAGGAGATAACCAAGGAATGGCCAGCCAAATTCCTTGTACCAGTCGAAGATGCAGAACTATCCAACCCCGACATCATTGGAAGTCCTTTGGTCACCCAAAATGAGTATGATCAACAGAGAAACACAAAGAAAAAGAAGAAAAAGGAGAAAGTACAGGACATAAACAGTGAGGAGAAGGACAACACATTAGAAGAAATTGCGCCTGACTCACCTGCAAGAGGAGGAGGAGATGAAGTGAACCAAGAGGAAGGAGGGGAAGAGGAAGAAAAGTAGGAAAAAGGTGATGTGACACTACCAAAGGATCCCCTCACCACAACAAAAGCATCATAGAAGAGGAAGGTTTCCCCGGAGAAACCTTCGGCAAGGAAGAAGGCTCGCACCAACAAGCCTCATTCGAAGAATGTGCTCACAGTGGATGACATTGATCTCATCATCACAACGATAAAATATGCTTCAGAAGACATCTTGCAGAGACAGAGAGGAAAGTAAGAGACATTGTATGATAGAATCGAGAAAGAACTTAAGAACATCCAACAAGCTATCCAGTCGGGCCGCGCAATGTCTATTGTGCCATCTTCAGCAGAGCATGTAGAATTAGGGGATGAGCCCACCCAACTACGTAGATTAGCAGATGCAATAGAGGCTCGATTTCATCGAGTCTAGGAAGAAAAAGAGCAGGCCACAAAGGCCTTAAGGAAAGAAAAAGAAGAGGTCCTAGAGAAACTTCAAGTTGCACATTAAGAGAAAGATGACATTAGATCAAAGCTCGAAGAGGATAGAGAGAAAATATAGAAAGATAAAGACCAGCTGCTCGCGGAGCAGATTGGGGTTAGAGAGGCAGTAACTAGAGCACTTCGATTTGTGCTGGGCTTGGTACAGATGGAAGAAGAGACAGTTGAGAACCAAGTGGGGAAGCTCTCTGAGGCCATTCAACAGCTTCAAGCAAGAGTAGTAGAGCTAGAACTTCAAGTATTACCTAGCACTCCGCAAGAAGTGAGGGATCATAGGGAAGAAACTACCAGGAGCGCAGTAGAAATAATTAGGGCATTGGCCTCAGAATGTAAGAAATTAAGTTCCTGAAGTGCGCAGATCTATGAGCACCTTGCAGAAGACCCGGAGCTGAGGACACTGGAAGCACAACTCCAGGAGGCGAAGCAGAAGGCGTCGACAGTGCAAGCACAGATGAAGTTTCTTACTGCAATTGAGAAGATGAAGAGGTCGCAGGAGCAGTGCACAGTTCAATAGTAGGTCACTGCCATCCAGAGTAGAGTTATGGAGGTGATGCAAAGACTCCAGCCAGTGCAGGACGAAGCCTGCACACTTTTTGAGGAGATCGAGGGAAAAGGCTCACAGTTGGAATAGGTGGTCGCAACAGTGGAACAAAGCCTAGAAGGGCCTGTCACCGAGCAATTCATTCAATATTTAACCAAGCAGGAGGCTCTAGTGAAGCAAAAAGTCAAGGAAACTCGAGCTAAGCTTGAGGCCTTCGAAGTGGTATTGCCCATATCGGAGTGACTCGGGATGAGTCATAGGTGAGTGTCGGGGGCCTGTTGGCCCTTGACCAAGTTTAGAGAGAACCTTGGTCATGTTTGACCATTCTTGGGACATCGACAGGTTGTTCAAAGATGGAGTGCCAGGCGAAGTAGAGATCACAGGATCTCACTCAATTTGCGGGATTTTAGGGTTGATGTAACAGGTATGGGATGTCATCCCACCGGTTTATCCATGTTTAGGCCTTTTTGTAATCTATAAATAATTAGCTAAGTGATGTAAGAAGTAGTAACTAGTTACTAATCATTGATTGGCTTAGTGCATGGCTAGTTGGCTTTGTGCGCGAATGTGTTAAGGCTTGCAGAGCTAAGTGCAAGCGTTTTGTAAGTTCTTTGTGCACAGACTGTGTAAGTCTTTGTGCCCTAATTTGATTCTAGGAAGGAGGATTCAATGGGGTACGTGTAGATATCCTGTCCTTTGTGGAGTTGGCTCTGTGGCTCTGTGCCTGTAAGAAGATTGAAGAAGACTAATAAAGAGGAAGAAGAGTTGGTGGACGTAGCCCCACACTGGGGTGAACCACGTATATCATGTGTCGATGTGCTTTGTGCTATGTTGTTCATGTTATTTGTGTATTTATTTGGTTAGTGCACTATTCTAATCTATGACAAGTAGATCTATGAATGCTTAGTGCTTTATGATGTGAATGAATGTTAGATCTGGGATTATGCTATGTGCTAAGAGGTTGTAAGGGTTAGAT
Organism: Picea sitchensis; assembly: GCA_010110895.2. Lineage (NCBI taxonomy): Eukaryota > Viridiplantae > Streptophyta > Pinopsida > Pinales > Pinaceae > Picea > Picea sitchensis. The sequence goes on along the minus strand of SNQJ01S0003312.1, from coordinate 171,005 downwards.
CTTGTGTTTTTCTGTATTTAGGGTTTAATCTGCGATGTGAAGGGACTTATGAACTAATGTATGTTATTAGCTAAGTGCGTTGTTGAGTGTTGTAATTATAGATCTGTGTCCCAGCTAGGTTGTATACACCTGAGTCCTACAATCCCCCCTGCCTCTACCTTGGGTGAGACTTCATCTGCTTTGCAGGTGTTGCCGAAAGGGCCAGTAGTTAGGGTTTTGTTGGTGCGTTGTTGAAGCATTGAACCCTAGGTATTCCCCAGTGCCAACAAGAATATGAACGATAAGAAAGACAAGACGGAACAGGTACATCAACTTTTGAGAATGAATTTGGATTTCCAGTATTGGATCCAACAGTTATAGTCCAAATGAAGAACATATCACCTTCAACATTTCCTAACTTTCATGGTATGATAACCGAAGATCCATAAACTTTCTTTTTTCGAATTTGATGTGTTATGTCACAATTATGATTATTCTTTTTACACTCGAAAATTGAAGGTATTTCCAACAACACTTAAGGATGATGCATTATGTTGGTTTATGGGCTTGGGAACAAATGCCATAAAAACATGGGATGAGATGAGAAAAACATTCCTTGAGAAATATAATGATTATTGTACAAACCGAGAAATGAGAGAGAAAATTTTTAATATGACACAAAAATAAGAGGAGAGCCTTGAAGATTATTTAAAAAGATTACATTATATTGTTAAAAGAGAAAAACAAAATCATCTAGATTTAAATACTCTAAAATTCATTTTACTTAGGGGAATTAGAGATGAATGTATTGATGTATTGAATTTAATGGGTAAAAGAGATATTTCTCATCCAACCTATCCGAAAATTTGTGACTTATGCAAGCATATTTCTCAAGGAAAGTCCAAATATGGTAAGGGACCCAAGGATTATATCTCTAGGGTTGAAAAATAAGCCACCAATGGGGTAAGTAAAGAAGAGATTGGAAATTTATTAAACAATTTTAAAATAGACATTCTCAGTACTCTTGGTTCTCAATTACAAACATTGAAAATTAATAAAAAGAAAGAGTTAGAGGATGCATGATTAACTATTTATTGTCCAAAATGTAGAAAAATAAATCCTTTAAAATAATGTTCTTTAGACAACATTGATCTTTGTGGTAAATCCTTAGGGGGGAGGGGAGATGGAAACCACAGATATTTCAGATAGAGGAAGCTGATGCAAAAAAATAAGTTGGATTGCAGCTCCAAATAAAACCACGTGGTGATGGAAAAAGAACCCTCACGAAAAACCCCAGGGAGCTAGCTATCATTTTCAATATGGAATCAAAGGAACATGTGGACTATTCCTTTGACCATCTGGAAGAAAGAGACATATGGGCAGCTCCATGGTTTGGAAGGTGAAGGGTCAGTTTTTTCAAGCGAAGTTTCCCTCTTTCCTCCCCTTTCACCTTCTACTCTTGATTTAGTAAATTATTTCGTACGAGTTCAGTTTCAGGTTTCCATCAAGGGATCCCTTTTTCTTCGCCATTAGGGTTTCAACAAACACAATCTATCCAAGTCGTTGGACTAGTTTGTTCTGGGTGGAGACTTACATCAAAATATTGTAATATTTATCTGGTGGACTCCCCCCATCCTGTGGGAGCCTATAGGCCTAGTGGGATAGGCGAGGAGTGAAATTTCCTTGTGGTTGAGATGGTCATTGGGCTGCTAGTTGGTTTTTCCACCTAGCCTCCAACTAAGGTTGAGCATTTTCTATTTCATTCGGTGAATACATGTTTTATCTCAGATTTTATTGATTCAAATGAGCATCAGGGGTGGTGTGGGAAAAATCTTGTTTCTGGATTGTCACTTAATGGGTCAAGAGATCATGAAAGCTTCAGAGGCACAATGAAAGGAGGGACTAGGCTCAAGTCTAGAGGAGGTAAGAGCCAAAAACATAAATGTATAAATTCGATGGGAAAACTTAGGAGCTTGGTTCTCGGTGAAGATGTAGGTTTCCATCAAGTTATCCAGATGGAAAATCAAACCCTAGTGGATAGATAAAGTGGCAAGTCATTTTCCCTAAAAATAGTGGTAGATTGGGCACGATCAGCCTGGTGGGAACATCTTGGATATGTTCCAGAGATCATAGAACTAACAAGGAACTAGTTTTCTTTCAACTTTTTGAAGAAAGAACATGCTTTTTGGGTGTTGGAAAAGAATTGGAGTCTCAATAACACTCCATTTTTTATTGAAATCATGGACTCCTCTATTCGATGCAAGTAGGGAAAGGATGGACAAGATTTCAATTTGGGTTAGACTTCCTGCTTTGCCGATGCAATTCTTGACTCTAGAACATTTCAAGGACATTGGGAATTTCCTTGGAGATTTTTTGGAAGCTGATATGTCGTTTGAGGAATCTAAGAAGAGAAAAGTAGCTATAATTCTAGTTTTTATCATGTGAGAGAATGTATGGGAGAAGAAGTAGATCTGAAATGGGGTCAATATATTCATACCCAGAAACTGGACTATGAAAATATTCCTTTTTGATGTCGAAGGTACCATATTTATGGTCATGTGGTGGTAGACTGTAATCTCCCACTCAAGACTTTGTGAGGGAAAAAGGAGTTGGTGGTTATGGAAGGTGGTATGGATAATGAGAAGGGGAAATTATCATATGACAGGGAGGCAGTACAAGAAGCATCGACCTCAGAACAAGCCCTAGAGCAGGAGATCGAGGGGCATATGCAACAAGATATTGTTATAGTTTCAGCTCTAGCCTACAGATTCAGATGCATGGATGTAATTTAGAGTGCTATGAGGTCTCCTCCAACAGACTCTCCTGACCTCTTTCAGGTATCCCTAGTACACCTTTCTCTTCCATAAATTTGTTTCTCAAAATGTAACTTTGTCTGGGAATGAGTGGATTGAGGCTCTTAGAAATATGTCCATATCCAAAAATCCCAACATTAACCTAGTTCAAGTGAACAACCTATCCACCCAAGGCTTTCCCACTTCATAGAGTACATGTGGGTCGAGGGTTATTCGTTTTGAGGAAGAGACCTCCTCTTCAAACTCTTCTTATAGATACTTCCTTTTCTCACATTCAAACTCCAAACCATCGGGTGGTCTGGGTAAGGAGACTCATAGAGCCTATGATAGAGGGGGAAGGGGGAGGAAATATTTTCTTTCAAAAGCACAATCTAAGGCCAAAAGTGATATTTTGGTAGGCAAACAACAATCTATTTAATAGACGCTTAGAGCAGTGCAAGACCATAAGAAGGGCTCGATATGAAATTTATATATTTCAATTGTAGGGGTCTTGATAGCCCCTTAAAAAGACCAGCTTTAAAAAGGGTGGTCTATCTTGAACACCTAGATGTAGTTTTATTTCAGGAGACTTTGGGGGAAGGGGAGGAGGTAAAATATGAGCTAGAATCTATTTCTGTAGGATGGAAGTTTGTGAATTTAGATGTAAGAGGAATATCTAGTGGTTTGGAACTGGGATGGAACCCCAATATGGTGAAGGATCTTAATTTTGGGGGTATGGATTCAGGCATTGGGTTGTCTTTCACGGATCTGGGGGAGGACCTCCAGATTTTAAACATCTACGGTCCCTATCAGTAAAGAGTTCCTTTCTTAGAGAACTTGTTGAAAAAATCCTTTTTGAGAGACGACTCGGTCATTTTGGGAGGTGATTTAAATTTCTCTCTAGGTCAGGCAGAAGTTTGGGGACCTCATGCGTGAGTTGATTCTCTTGTTGTTTTCTTCACACAAAAACTAGTAGAAATAAACTTTATTGACATGGAACCAGTCTGTATTAAGCCTACATGGAAGAACAATAAGGTGGGAGAGGACATAGTGGCTAAAATAATGGATTTCTTCTTGGTGGAATATTATTTATTGGAAAGACAATTTATGATGAGACAATGGATTGACAGCGGATGGATTTCTGATCATTTCTCGTTTTTCTTGGAAATCAGAAAGAGTCCTCCAAAACCTACTAGCCCTCTCAAGTTCAACATGACTTGGCTGAAAGATGATTCCTTCATCACATTGATCAAGGAAAATTGGATTTCCTTCAATCAAATGAATCCTCAATCTGTTGTGTTTCAATTTGCTGCAAATTTAAAAAAGATCAAGGAAAAATTCAAGACTTGGGATTTTCAGAAGAGGCAAAGAGAGGACCAGAAGGTGAAAATGATTGAGGATTATCTTAATAGGATATATGAGGAAGATGGGGGGGGGTATAACGACTCAAGAGTCAAAGGAAGCCCTCCTTAGGTTGGAATAAATAAGGAACAATATTCTCAAGGAGAAGGAAGAAACCTGGAGACTAAAAAGCATAGATATTTGGTTGGAAAGTGGAGATGGGAACACAAAGTTATTCCAAGAATTCACAAAAGGTAGGAGATGTTCTAACACCATATGGATTCTAGAGGATCAACATGGAGCTGTAGAGAACACCTTTGAAGGGATGGCCAAAATCGTAGTGTCCCACTTTCAAAATTGTTTCAAAGCATAAAATTAGGCTACAATAGAAAAAGTGGTAAGGATGACCCAGCTTTTCCCGATGTTTGTGGAGGAGGAAGAAAATTGGTCACTGGTGGATGAAAAACCAGAGGAAGAGATAAAATAAGCACTATTTTTTTTTCAAAAGGAAAAAATCATAGGCCCAGATGGATGGAAAATTGAATTCTTCCAGGGGCTATATGAGATTTTGGGATAGGATTTTCTAAAGGTAGAAGAGGACACTCAACTTACTAGAAGAATTCCCACAAGATTTAACACTACCTTCATCTCCTTGATCCCTAAATATTATAATCCATCCTCCCTTGATGAGTTTCAGCCAATCTCTCTTTGTAACTATATTTAAAAAGTTGTGACCAAAATCATTGGTAGAAGACTAAAGTTGATCCTCTCAAACCATATATCAGGTGAACAGTTTGGTTTCTTGGAAGGTAGGAAAATTCATGAAGCGATAGGTGTGGCTCAAGAAGGCATGAAAATTCTTAAAACCAAAAATCTGAAGGGAACCATTTTAAAAATAGACGTCTCAAAATATTAGGACATAGTAAGTTGGATTTACATAAGATTACTTCTAACTCATCTTCGATTTGAAGTTGATTTTATTAGGTGGGTCATGAGTTGCATTTCAATGATAACTTTATCATTCCTTATTAATGGATCAGCCTCCCCTTTCTTCCATTCAAAAAGAGGACTGATAAAAGGTTGTCCCCTCTCTCCTTTCGTATTTCTCTTGGTTCTTGAAGGTATCAGTTGGGAAATTGGGGAAGCAAGAAGACACAGATCTTTCTCGGGGATCCAAATATCCCCGACTCTCCATATTACACACATTCTCTTTGTTAATGATGTTATTATATTTTGTGTGGGCTCAAGAAGAGATGCAGAGACTCTGAAAGACATACTTTCACTTTTCTCCAGAGCTACAGGAATGCAAGTCAATGATAGAAATTCAACTCTATCTACAAATCTACTCCCAATAGATGATTTACAATTTTTCAAGCAAAATCTTCCCTTTTGTTGTCAAGGACCTTGATAGAACAATATATGGAGGAATAGCTCTGGTTGTTGGGAAAGATAGAGAAAAGTCTGCAAATATGGAGCCACAAATGGCTCTCTCGAGCGGGCAAACTCATTTTGGTAAAATATGTTATGGAGGCAATCTTAGTCTACTGGATGTCTTTATCCTAGATCCAGAAAGGAACTTTGGAAGCAGTCAAGAGAATTTATTTTAGGTTCCTCTCGTGTGTCAAAGAAGACTCTCATGTTACCCCATGGGTCAGATGGGAAAAACTCGCAATTCCAAAGGCTATGGGAGGATGGGGACTGAAAAATATCTTTGTTTTCTCCAAAGCCCTAGATGAAAAATGTGGTTGGAGACTAATGAATACCACTAGTATTTGGACAAGAGTTGTGTACCAAACATTTATTGCTCCGGATTCGTTGGAAGGATGGATCATAAATCCATCAAAGGAGAGGTTGGGTGTCTCAGTTATTTGGAAATCAATTACAAAATATTTTTCAGTCATTGGTGAAGGTATGGAATGGATGATAGGAAATGGCCATAGGGTCAGGTTGGAAGTGGAACCTTGGACAGGATGTGATTGACAACACTTACTACCAAATCATATATTAGATTCTCCAAGAATTAGGGGTTTCTACACGCTGAATCAAATTGCAGATCCCTGCCAAACTACTCTATGGTCATAAGGTTGGATATTGATGGTATCTTTAGGCCAGTGAGAAGCGAAATTACACTCCAAAAGAAGGATATAACCAACTGAGTTTAGATATCCATCAAAGAGATCATGTCTGGTGGTGGAAAAAACTATGGAAATTAAAATGTTTGGAAAAGACAAGGCTTTTCATGTGGAATGTGTTGGAAAATAAATCACCAACATGGGATAATCTGCAAAAAATGAACAAACATGGCCCAGGATGGTGTTATCTCTGCAAATCAATAGAAGAAATAGTCTCTCATTTTTTCCTTGAATGCAAGTTTATAAAGGAAGTTTAGGTTGAATGCTCTAGGATAGAAGGTATACATTGCATATAGAATGGGAAGTCTATGGAATGAGCTTGGCATGCATCTTTCTTGCATAAGGAATACAAAGGAATCAAAGGGTTACCCTTGTTGGTAATTTTGGGGGTTTGGCTTGCTAGGAATTCCCTCATTTTTAATGAAAAACCTATGGTGCCGAAGATTTCAGCAGTACAAAGTCTAGCTATTCTCTCTTCCTTTCCTCAAGAGTCGGGAATAGTTAGATTAAGGAGAATTCAGGAGGAAGAAATTGATATCTCTAGACCATGATGGTACTTTGACGGAGCCTCACAAAACAATCTATGCAGGGGAGGAGCGACCCTCTATCTATCATAAACTCATTTTCTCTCCATGAATTTCGAGCTTGGATATGGAACAAACAATTTTGTGAAATTAATGAGCCTCAAACTACTGATTTCCTTTTCCCTCGAAAAAGGTTGTCGATCTCTTACTATTTTTGGTGATTCCATGAATGTAATAAATTGGACCAGAGGAACTCATAGATGCTACAACATCACACTTGAGAACATCCTGGATGACTTAAATACACTACAAAACTCTTTTGATGTTTTCACTTACTGTCATGTTTATAGGGAAAAGAACCAAAAAGTAGACTGGAGGTCGAAAGAGGGGATACATATGGGTATGGGCCAGTGGAAAATAACTAAAACAAAAAAATGGGCAGATCACAAAATATCTCCATCGACGTTTTATTGATTAAAGGACATTAACAGTTTTTGGAACCCATCCATATACATCATTGTTTTACACTAACAAATTTATTCTCAGTAATCATATGAAGCATATGTAATGATGTATATAACATACTATAATCATATATTGACAAAACAGTAACTGAAATTAGCAGATAGAAGAAAAATCCACCTGATAGCTCATATGTATTTTTGATTTCAATACTAAACGATACATTATTTCAAATAATGTATCTACATAATGTAATTTTATTCACATATTATGAAATAAAATTACACTTTTTTTCTTTGGAAAAAAAACCAATGATCTTTGTGGTATATGTGCAGATAATCATGCTACAAAAAACTTCCCATCTCTACTGGAAATCAAAGTAGCCTACCAATGGAACCAAGGAGCTACAAAACATTTGTGTTTTGTTGCATCAAAAATACCTTGGAAACCAAGGAATTTAGGTATATCTCATGGGGTATTCACTCAGTGAGATTGTCACATAATGCCTTTGTTCATGGGATATTAAAGAATACTCCTAATTTCACTAGATATTGATAAATAACTCCCAAAATACTTTTGATGAACCCCCATCCCAATACATATTTCCAATAAAATAAAACCCTATTTTTACTAGATACCCCTTTTTATACCCCCCAATACATATACACCCCCTATGTCCCCACATCCCCCCCCAATACCTACAATATATTGACTATATCTTTCACAATTAAAAAAACACCTTTATGAATGAACATGATAAGATATTGTTCAACAAGGTGAATCCTCGATGGTATATCTCAAGACCCCTCTTAGCAATTTAATCCTTATTTTTCTCAACAATACCCCCAACAGAATTGGACCATTCCTATTCCTTGGCAAGCATGGGCACCACAACAAGCACAAAACCAACCTTGGAAACAAGTTTGGTGAGGATATTCATACGGGATCATGCCTACCCATTCTTATCCTATGCAACAACAATACACCTAATACCCTACAAAAAACTAGTATCCCCCACAAGTCCAACGTCAACCATATTCTATTCAGCCACAACAATCACAAACTTCACAACCCCATCAACTTCAATTACCATCAAATCAGCCTCCCATGCCAACTCAACTACCTGCACATCATGTTGTTAACCCCAATAATAAAGTATCACGACTCGCTTACAATGTGGAGCTACAAAATTTTCCCACTTACATGATTACTTCTCTTGGTATAAAAGATATTCATATTAGATCAGGAAAAGTACTTCATCGAGATGCACCTATTCTTGTTGAAGAATATATAGAGGAGGAAACTCCTAATCAAATAAAAAACAATGATAGCACTAATCCAATAAATCAAGCTTCTTCATACACGATAAATCAAGCTCAACAATCTAGTTCTCCACCTTTCCCAGAAAGGTTGGCATTAGAAAATCAAATCACTAAAATAGGATATGATTTATTAGATGAGTTAAAGAATGTTTGTATTAAAATTCTATTATTGCAAGCAATCGAAGATATTCCAATTTATGCTAAGATAGTAAGGGAATTGTGTATAAATAAAACAGTAAGGAAAAATAAAGACCAACAAATAGATCAAGTGATTGGTAAACTAGAAGACCTTATGTTAGGTAAAATATATATGGAAAAATATGTTGATCCCGGTAACCTTATTGTAAAAATCCACATCTATAATGTTGTAATTTCAAACACATCAGTAGATTTAGGAGCATCAATAATTATAATGACAAAAGGTACCATGGATGAATTACAATTGTCTAATCTCCATAATACACCCACAATTTTACAATTAGCCCAGATCAACAATAAAACTAGAAGGTATGCTAGAGGATATAATAGTCTACTTGGATTCTTGGGAGTACCCTGTAGATTTCATGGTTTTACAACCAAAATATAACTTAGGGGGGCACCCATTAATCTTAGGGAGGCCTTGGTTGGATAAAATTGATTATATCATCATTTGTAGATCAGGGGATATGACAATTTCACATGGGGATTCAATAAAGAATTTAATCTATATCCACTAGCTAAATATTTAACTGAATCTGAATTTACATAATGCTTTCAAGATACAAATGATAATGAGGAAGTAGTACAATCAATTTTAACTGTTGAACAAATTATGAATTTCAAGAATAATATCGAGGAAAATCAAATCATCAATCTTATTAATAATTATGATTTTACTCAATATCATGGGGGGGAATATGATTTTGATCATATTTTGGATAAATATTTTCAAGAAAGTTGTACTATGGATACGTTATCAACAATTTCAGGATCAATGACTTCTGACACATCAACATCAGGATCAAGTAATGAGGCTATTTAAAATTTTCAAGGAAAAACCTTAAATATCAATTCTAAACATGAATAAATTTAAAAAGAACAATAATCAAGGCATTACAAAAAAAATGTGGTGCATTCGCATGGGAATACACTAATGTGTGTGGAATCCACCCTAATACATGTATTCATCACTTTTTTCCTTTGAAAATGATGCGGGAAAACCCCCGAGTACTTCCCCACTTCATGGATGGTAAACAAGGTAAACCGTCGACCCTGATTACAGGGCCTAACCCCATGGGGAACAAGAGATTTGAACCCATGACCTCCTCTGTTGGGGATAGCTTAACATATGAATCAGAACCAATTGAGCTAACCCTTAAGGCTAATACATGTATTCATAATATTTACATAGAGGATAATTCCAATCCTATCAAGTAGCCCCAAAGACATATGAAAGGAATTTTGAAATATGAACTACATATCCAATTTTAATTTTATATATCCAATTTCTAACAATCAACGAGTATCTCCACTAGTGATTGTTCCTAAGAAAAATGGCAAATGGCATGTTTGAATAGACTATAGGGAATTGAATAAAGCAACTTTAAAGGATCATTTTCCTCTACCTTTTATAGATCAAGTCTTAAAAAAACTAGTAGATAAAAAATAATTTTCCTTTTTGGATAGATTTAATGGTTATAACCAAATAAAAATATCTCCAAGGATAAGGAAAAAACAACATTCACATGTCCATGGGGGACATACGCCTACATGGTAATTCCTTTTGGTTTGCGTAATGTACCTACAACTTTTCAATGTGTTGTACTAGGTATCTTTTCTGACCTTATCCATGATTATGTAGAAGTATATATGGAATATTTCACTGTTATGGAAATACTTTCAAAGAAGCATTAGAAAATTTAGAAATTTTTTTAATTAGATGTGAAGAAACTAATTTGACATTAATCAATGAGAAATGTTTCATGTTACAAACTGAAGGAATTGTTTTGGGTCACTGTGTGTCTTCTATAGGTATAAAAGTGGATCCAACAAAGATAGAAGTCATTTCCAATCTTCCAGTGCCCAATACCCAAAAATATGTCAGGAGTTTCATAGGATTTCATCTCCATTATTCAAACTTCTTACTAAAGATAATGATTTTTTTTGGAACATCCCATGCCAAACTACTTTTGAAAATTTGAAAGAGAAACTTTATGTAGCACCCGTTTTAAGAGGGCCAAATTGGTCCCTTCCATTTCATATATCTATAGATGCACCTAACACAAATTTAGGAGAAATGCTAGGACAAAAGGATAATCAATTATCTTACGCCATATATTTTTTGAGTAAAATCATTACACCCCGAATTATACAGTTACTAAAAAAGAGTTCCTTGTAGTAGTTCATGCCATCAACAAATTTAGGCACTACATTATAGGATATGAGATCTTCATCCACACTGACCACTTAGACATTAGGTACTTAATGAACAAACCAATTACTAATGGAAGGGTTACCAGGTGGTATCTTTTATTACAAGAATTTAATATCACTGTACTATTTAGACCTGGTAAAAAGAATGTTGTTGCATATTTTCTCTCCAAGATTCATAATGAAGGTGAATTAATTCTTGTTAATGATAATTTCCCTGATGAGCATATTTTCGCAATATCTACTAAATCTCCTTGGTTTGCGGATATTGCTAACTATCTAGCTACATGAAAACTACCTCAACATATTTCTACAAAGGAGAAGCAAAAGATCATTAAACTTAGTGCCACTTACTCATGGATTGGTGCCAGATAACTCTTTCATACTGGACATGATCTTATCATTCCGAGGTCTGTATGAGAGGATGAAGTATTTGACATATTGAAGGCATGCCACGATGAACCATGTGGATTCCATTTTGTTGACAGAAGAACCGCATACAAAGTCGTTCATCTATGGTATTATTGGCCCACTCTTTTCAGAGATGCCAAGAAATATGTTAGAAGTTGTGACAGTTTCTAGTTGATGGGAAGACTATTCCAAGCAGACGAAATTCCTCTACAACCTCAGGTATTAATAGAACCATTTGAAAAATGGGCCTTAGATTTTGTAGGATCTATTTTTCCAATGTCTAGAAAGAAAAAGTATATTTTGGTATGTACTAACTATGTAACTAAATGGGTAGAAGACAAACCTCTTTTGCATGCTAATGAACAATCTATTGTATATTTTTTATTTGACATATTTACTCATTTTGGTGTTCCGAGAGAAATTGTAACATATTAGGGCACTCAATTCACATCAAAGCTTGTCCAAAATATCATAGAACAATACAAGATGAAGCATTGAATGTCATTCATCTACCATCCAAAAGATAATGGGAAGGTGGAGTCTAAAAAAAAAGTTCTTGGAGCCATCTTCACCAAAACTAATTAGTTACACCACCAATATTGGGAAGATAGGCTTCCTAAGGTGATTTGGGCTTACCAGGCCACATGGAGGAAAACTAATGGACATACACCATATGAGCTTGTGTATGGGAAGAAAGTTTTGTTTCTTATTGAGTTCCAAATCAATACTTTCAAAACAAAATCCAAGCTTGGAATGGATCTTTTAGAGGCACAACAATAGAGGTTGGAAGAATTGAATGAATTGGATGAGATCTGGCAAGATGCAGTTCATCATACTACCATCATCCAACAACAAAGATCGAGATGGAATTACAAATTCATCAGAAAAATAAATTCAAACCAGGTCATTGGGCTCTCTTATTTGATTATAGATTTAGTTTAGTACTCACTGGTTTGGGCCATATGAGATAGAGACAGTCTTTAATAATGGACCAGTAAAAATTAAAACCATTGATGAGGAAGGAATTTATTTTCTAGTAAATGGGCATAGAATATGGTTATATCATAAGCTTGTTGATTAAGGTTGGTTGACATTGATGTCAACCCTTGAAGAAAGACCTGTAGAACAAAGGTTTGGGAAATGGACCCAATAGTGTTTGATGTAAATATGACTCATTATTGTTTTGTCATGGTTAATAAGAAGTAAATATGG
>SNQJ01S0003312.1:134028-148551 GCA_010110895.2 Picea sitchensis | reverse complement strand
TTACTACTCATTATTGGATAATAATTCTACATTGATATAACATTTGAAGAAAAAGGATTATAATTACGTTATTACTGATTCACCCCCCCCTCTCAGTAATCCAACAAAGCCTACTAATAGAGAATAATTTTTTCATAACTTGCTTCAGCCGCAAGATATGGAGATAGTAAGTAAGGGAAGTTATTCCCCTACTCTTGTCTCGGGATGATTCTTTTCTCTTTATATATATATATATATATATATATATATATAATGAAATAAAAAGCAAAGAAAAAAATAAGCACAGATTGTGAAAACCAGTTTACACGCGCAATTGTGCAAGAATTCTATTTGAAAACCAGAGATGGCAGAAAAAATTCTCAAAACTATTCAAATAACAAATAGGAAATCTTCAACTCATGTTCAACATTTATTTCTAAAACTTGATTTTTAACAATAAGCATTGGCAGCCTGCAGAGATTTAGTTTTACAATATCAGTTAGAAATATGCTTTCTGTTCAATTCAGAATTCAAAAATATTTTATATTTTTCATAGTTTGATAAAATAAGTTCAATAGTAGAAGAACAAATTGTTCGATTTTTTTCTTCTAAAATCCAGAGTTTCATCATTATAGCAGGCTAGACATTTTTATCAGGAATTACAATTCATAATTTCATAATTATGAATACAAATGTTTTTTCAGAAAAATTGGTTCCTATAATTGTAGACTTTTTCTGCATTCACAGACACTTTTTGTAGCTACCAAAACTTACCTATAGATATTCTTCAAGCAATTATGAGATAACTAATTCATTTTATCAACCTACAAGTACAATAATAATACCAGTTGCGAATTCCGTGCAATTTGTCATAAAATTCAATTTTAGAAACTTCATTTACAACAGTTTTAGTATCTCTTACAACAGACTCCGATCAGTTTCTTCATCAACATCAACATCATCTTATTCTTCAACAACATCAACTTCTTTAGCAACATCATATTCTTTAGAAACATCGGCTTCTTCAACAACATCAACTTCTTTAGCAACATCATATTCTTTAGAAACATCAACTTCTTCAACAACACTAGTTTCTTAATCAACATCAGTTCCTTCATTGACATGAGCTTCAGATATTCTTATTCTCTAGGATTCATTCTTCACCAACATTCATATTTAGTACCAAAAAAATCTCTTAAATGCAACAATTCAATTACCAGAACAACACTTCACATTCAACCATGCTTCAATTTCAGTTCCATAGGTCACGAATTCTTCGAGCTATAGGTAAATCACAAAGGTAATGGTTTCTTAAATCATTTGTGTAATTAGATTTATGGGTTGTATATAAGATGGAAAATAACTCAAACCTTAAAATTATGCATACTATGTTTCCCTAAGTCCATTTGTTTTTCCAAATTCGATGATCATACTCTGTTTTCCTAAGTCTACTATTAGTTTTCTTGAATTTTATTTTAATCATGATCTTGAATGCTTTCCTCAAGTATGAAATTCCTTATATTAAACACTCTATCATATGATTTTTATATGCATGGTGAAAATGTATTTTCTACATGCATTATATCTCAAGAGTAATTGATTGTACCATCAAATCGATCCAATAATGAAGAGGTTCCGCCAAAAATTGCAATGATTACAAGAAAAATGACACGATTGTTGCATGATTTCGAATCATGACCTCTGTCCTTGCCGAAATCGCTAAAATTTCCATTATATTCATAAAATCCTCCTTCTCTCATTACTATTTTTATCTTACGGTGTGACAAAGAGTTTAATTCTATTGAATTGTCGCTAAGCTATGCACAATTGGAAGTATGGGGCATGTGGTAAGATGGGAGCCGAGTGGGATTGAGTTTTTGGAGGCATATTCTAAGTGTATGAGGTGATTCCAAAAGGATGGGTGGTTTCCCTTTCTACAGAAGTTTCGAGGGCACAAGAAAGAGGTGTCTAAATATTTTGCGAGAACATTTCATGGAACGAAAGCCAAAATTGGGGATCTTTGTTGATTAAGGTTTGTTGTCATTGATGTCAACCCTTGAAGAAAGCCTCATAGCACAAAGGTTGGGTAATGGACCCAAGATTGTTTGATGTAAAGATGTCTCGTTAATGTCTTGTCATGGTTGATAATAAGTAGAAATGGATGAACTCCAAAGTGGTCCCCTTATGGTGAAATCCCTCACAGGAAGACGCTTTGCGGATTGAGTTATCCTAGAAGTATGGTTAGAGAACCCATGCTTATTTATGGAATAATGAGATTAAGGTCAGTTAATTTGTCATTGAAACTATCCTATATGTATATTATTTGTCAAGCCATTTTTGGTGGTATGTTGAACGTCACATAACTCCTCACGGTTAGAGAGTTATGGCCATGAGAAGTTGGAGAACCTAGGTTTGGGTAATGGACCCAAGTTTGTTTGATGAATAATGGAATGAGTTTTGATATATTTTTGTAGGTAATACTGGTCTATAAGGATGGTACATGTCATTCCATTTCTGGTGGTATGTGGAACGTCACATAACTCCTCACGGTTTGAGAGTTATGGCCTTACGAAGTTGGAGGACCCACTTATGTCATCTAGAAGCCCCAAAAGGTCAAAGTAGTCAAAGTGGTTTAAGAGATTTTAGAAGGTTAAAAATAAAGTGAATTGATGAGTGTACTATAATTCAAAGTGAATACAAAATAAATTACTTAAATAATAAATTTAATGGAGAAATTAGAAGTGGGTTAACCCTAAAATAAGGAAAGTGGGCAAAGTGACCTAGAAGATGTTTTTAAGGAAGCTACTTGGNCCCTAAAATAAGGAAAGTGGGCAAAGTGACCTAGAAGATGTTTTTAAGGAAGCTACTTGGAGAGTATAAATAAGAGGCAAGGCTCTCTCATTTTAGACACACTTGAGAATATTGAATACCTATAGGTTTCTGAGGTAACCAAAAGATAACTAACTGAGGGAAGGTGAAGAAAATAAGGTTGGAATTCAAGGAAGGATAAATTGTTTTGATGATGCTTTCTAAGGTATGTTATTTACAGGTCATCTCACCATTTTTGGAATAAATTTTTTTATAGAATGATTCAGACCATGAAATTTATATTCCATTGAGGAAACATATCCAAGTATCTGGTAAAAAATTCATCTCGTGGGTCGTTTTATTTTTGGTGTTACACTCCGTGGAAAATAGGGTTTGTGGCTAGTCCTGAAACTAGTCAAAAACAGGTGTTTCGAGTAAAAACGTCATAACTTATTCATAACATATCCAAATTCCATAATACCAAATGTGTTGGTTAGAGTACATTCTGTAGTATGTTCTGTAACATTTTCAGATTGGTTCAAAAAACATTCTATGTGGGGAACGCTCTACAAGGTCGCTCTCTAGAATAAGCCAGAATTCAACAAGGTATGCCATTTTTGCTATAACTAATTTTCTGAGAGGTTCCAAGTAGTGACACCTAGAGGAATTTCATAAAACACATTGAATAAAATTGTGTATAAGTTTCATATCTTTATTCATTACAGGTACAAAGTTATGATTATTTCAAGTTAGGGTTGTTGACTAATCCAAAATTACTCATGCGAGACTAAATAAAAGTTTGATGTAAATGCTAGTCTCTTGTTGTTTAAAGTTAAGGAAGGTTTGCAGGTATGTGATCATATACACCAGTTCTATTACAGATTTATAAATCATATTTGGATGATGAAATTGGAGGGATTTTTGTTGAGGTACAAGTTGGGTACATGGTTGAGACAAGTAGTTGATGAGTTGGCACATACATGAGGTGTATAGTTGATGATGTTGGTACATATTGATGAGTTATAGTTGATGAGTAGTTGACACATGATTGGTACATACTTGGTACATGGTTGGTTGCACTTTTTGATGGTACAGGTTGATTACAGATTGCTTGGTACAGGTTGGTGCATGGTTGTTGCACTTGTTTATGGTACAGGTTGATTACAAGTTGAGGTACAGGTTGATGCATGGTTTATGCATAGTTTACGTTTATTGGTACAATTTTACAACGGTATATCTCACAGTGATAGTATGATAGTGGTTCCATCATTCTACTTCCACTTCAGGGCGGTTGGACAGGGCAAGGACAGGTGGTTGTAGCCACCTTCTAGTTGTATCCGGAGAACATAGGGGGTTGTAGCCTCCTTCTAGTTGTAGCCAGAAAATTGGAGAGTTGGAGCTTCCCTTAGGTTGTATCCTGAGAAACTAGGGGGTTGGAGCCTCCTTCCAGTTGTAGCTGGAAAACAAAGGAAGTTGATGCTTCCAATGAATTTAATTCTTCAAGACATATAAGAAAAAAAAAATCTTTGGTTTTCTCCCGATTTGGGTTCCACGTAAAACATTGGTGTACTGTGTATGTGTGTGATTGTTCATTTATTATTGCTCATTATTGGATAATAATTCTACATTGATATAAAACTTGGATTATTTGAAGGAAAAGGATTATAATTACGCTATTATTGATTCACTCCCCCTCTCACTAATCCAACAATTGGTATCCGAGTAGGTTCCTTCAGAAATCAGTTTAACCACTGAAAGGTAGATCATGGAGAGTACCAACTTGTATAAAAATGGAATACCACAGTTTGATGGACAAAAGTATTCTTTTTGGAGCATAAGAATGAAGACATATCTACAGGCACAGGGATTTCAAGTTTGGCAATCAATTGTAGATGGATACACAACACCAACAGTTCCACCAACAAATGACAAAGCAGTGAAACTCGGTGATAATAATTACAAAGCCAAAAATTCACTTTTGAATGGTCTCAGTGATACGATATTCACCAAAGTTGCACATTGTAAATCTGCTAAAGATATTTGGGACAAGCTTCAAAATATTTATGAAGAAGATACAAAAGTCAAAGCTTCAAACTTACAGAGGTCAGTTCGAACAACTAAAAATGAAGGAAGATGAGAATATTGCAGCCTACTTCTTACGATTCGGTGAAACAGTGAATGCAATCATAGGATTGGGAGAAGAAATCGAAGAATCTGTAATTGTTCAAAAGGTATTGAAATCTCTTCCTATGAGATTTAACCCTAAGATATCAACACTAGAAGAAAGATCATATCTAAACTCAATAAGCATGGACAAACTGCATGGAATCTTCACAACATGTGAAATGAGAACTGAAAAGGAAAATCCAAATGTAAAATAAGCATCCTTCAAAGCATCCAAAAGATCAAAGCAAAAGAAAAAGGAAGAAGAATCTAGCAGCAACAATGACGTTTCGGAAGATGATGAAGAAGTGGCCAACTTCATCAAAAGACTGAACAAGGGAACCGACGGTAGGTATAGAGGTAAGCTTCCTTTAATTTGTTTTAATTGTGCTGGTATTGATCATTTTGCTAACAAATGTCCTCATAAGAAAAAGAGAAATGATGAAGGTTACTCAAAAGGAAAACACACATATAAAGGCAAAAGAACTACAAAGAAATTTTTCAAGAAAATCTTATGCACCAAAGAAGACATCTCATCATCAGATGAAGATGAAGTCAGTGATAGTGAGACAGGAAGAGTTCTATTCATGGAAGTAAAAGAATCTGACAAAGAAGACTCTGAAGAAGAATATGAAGAAGACGAAGAAGAATATAAAGAAGTCGAATAAGAAATTGAAGAAGAAGAAGTTGACTATCGAGAAGAATTAATGTCTTCCATAGAAGTTATCAGAAGAGAAAAGAAGAAAAACAAGAAACTACAAGCATAACTAGACAAGAAAAAGGATACTCGAGAACTAAAACAAATGATCACAAAATTGAAAGTTCAAATAGAAGAAGATAAAAGAATTGATGAAGCACTCAAAGAAAAGCTAGAAGAAAAGGACTGGATGATTGGAAACTTGGAAGCAGATATTGTCACAATAAGAAAAGATATTCAAAAGAAAAATATGCAGAATAGCTCAAAAGTTCTGGATGACATTATGAGTAGTCAAAAATCTCATCTTGACAAGTCCGGACTTGGATACAATAAGATAGAAAAGGGATCAATCTCCAAAACAACAAACCAAGAAACATATTCAAAAAGTTATGCAGAAACAATCAAAGGGGATAGGAAGATATACAAGGAAGATTACAGGGACACTCCTCCACCAAGAAGATTCAGATTTCAGAATCAACAACAGACAGATAGGCCTCAAGAAGAAGAAGGATTCATAAGAGCACATCCTTTCAAAAGTTATTCAACTCCTAGGTATTAAACTATATTTTTTTTTTTATGTTATGCATGTAATAATTTTGGACATAAAATTGTGAATTGCAGAGCTAACAACGGGAACAATAACAACTTTGAGAGTCATACACAAAGGGGTTATTCAAGAAGACCTAGTGAAACACAGAGAAGAAGTTACAACAAGTTTGAATCTTTGATAACTGAAGTGGAATGTTACAAATGTAATAATTTTGGACATGTGGACAAAGATTGCAGAATGACAGTCCTTCCTAAAGAACCTCAACAAAATAACAACAGTCATAGACAGGAACCTCAGAAAATGACATGGATAAGAAAGAAAGATCAGTATAGCAATAAAGAATGAAAAATTGCTCTAACATCTAAGCAGAAAAAACGTGGTTGGCATGTTTACAGTGGATGTTCAAAACACATGACAGGTGATAGAGACAAGTTTCTTACATTACAAAAGAAAAGAGATGGATCAGTCTCCTTCGGAAATGATGATTCAGCCAAAATCATTGGAAAAGGCACAGTCTGAATTGGGAACAAGAATGAAAAGGTAGAAGATGTTCTACTAGTAGAAGATATGAAACATAATCTTCTAAGTGTGAGTCAAATGTGTGACCAAGGTCATAACGTTACTTTCGATTCACAAAAGTGTGAGATAAGAAAAGAAGGTTTAGGGAAATTGGTCACTATAGCTGCAAGAACTTCAAGCAACATATATGTGTTAAGTGAAATTGGAAATGAAAAGTGTTGTCTAGGAAAGGAAGATGAATTGATTAGTATGCTATAATTCAAAGTGAGTACAAAATAAATTATTTAAATAATAAATTTAATGGAGAAATCAGAAGTGGGTTAACCCTAAAATAAAGAAAGTGGGCAAAGTGACCTAGAAGATGTTTTTAAGGAAGCTACTTGGAGAGTATAAATAAGAGGCAAGGCTCTCTCATTTTAGAAACAATTGAGCATATTGAATACCTATAGGTGTTTGAGGTAACCAAAGGATATCTAAGCTGAATTTTTGAGGGAAGGTGAAGAAAAGAAGGTTGAAATTCAAGGAAGGATAAATTCTTTTGATGATGCTTTCTAAGGTATGTTATTTACAGGTCATCTCACCATTTTTGCAATAACGTTTTTTCTAGAATGATTCAGACCGTGAAATTTCTATTCCATTGAGAAAACATATCCAATTATATGTGGTAAAACATTCAGCTTGTGGGTCGTTGTATTTTTGGAGTTACACTCCGTGGAAAATAGGGTTTGTGGCTAGTCCTAAAACTAGTCAAAAACAGGTGTTTCGGGTAAAAATGCCATAAATTATTCATAACAGATCTAAATTTAGTAAGAAAAAATGTGTTGGTTAGATTAAAGTCTATATAATTCTTTGTAAAATTTTCAGATCGACTCAACAAATATTTCGTGCGGGGCACGCTCTACAAGGTCGCTCTCTAGAATAATCCAGAATTCAGCAAGGTATGTCATTTTTTCTATAACTAATTTTCTGAGAGGTTCCAAGTAGTGACACATAGAGGAATTGCATAAAACACACTGAATAACATTGTGTATCAGTTTCAAATATTTATTCATTACAGGTACAAAGTTATGATTATTTCAAGTTAGGGTTGTTGACTAATCCAAAACTAGTCATGTGAGACTAAAGAAAAGTTTGATGTAAATGTTAGTCTCTTGTTGTTTAAAGTTAAGGAAGGTTTGCAGGTATGTGATCATATACACCAAGTCTATTACAAAGTTATAAATCATATTTGGATGATGAAATTGATGAGGGATTTTGGTTGAGGTACAAATTGGGTACATGGTTGAGACAAGTAGTTGATGAGTTGGCACATACATGAGGTGTATAGTTGATGATGTTGGTACATATTGATGAGTAGTTGACACATGCTTGGTACATGGTTGGTTTCACTTGTTTATGGTATAGGTTGATTACAAATTTTTTGGTACAGGTTGGTGCATGGTTGATGCACTTGTTTATGGTACAAGTTGATTACAGGTTGATGCATGGTTGATGCATGGTTCAGGTTTATTGGTACAGGTTTACAGCGATATATCTCATAGTGATAGTGTGACAATGGTTCCATCATTATACTTCCACTTCAGGGTGGTTGGACGGGGCAAGGACAGGTGGTTGTAGCCACGTTTCGGTTGTAGTCGGAGAACATAGGGGGTTGTAGCCTCCTTCTGGTTGTAGCTAGAGAATTGGGGAGTTGGATATTCCCTCAGGTTGTAGCATGAGAAAATAGGGGGATGGAGCATATTTCCAGTTGCAGCTGGAAAACAAAGGAAGTTGGTGCTTCCAATGAATGTAATTCTTCAAGACATATAAGAAAAACCATTATGTGGTTTTCTCCCGATTTGGGTTTCCACGTAAAACACTGGTGTACTGTGTATGTGTGTGATTGTTCATTTCTTATTGCCCATTATTGGATAATAATTCTACATTGATATAACACTTGGATTATTTGAAGAAAAATGATTATAATTACGCTATTACTAATTCACCCCCCTCCCCCCCTCTCAGTAATCCAACAACATGCATTATATCTCAAGAGTAATTGATTGTACCATCAAATCGATCCAATAATGAAGAGTTTCCACCAAAAATTGCAATGATTACAAGAAAAATGACATGATTGTTTCATGATTTCGAATCATGACCTTTGTCCTTGCCGAAATCGCTAAAATTTCCATTATTTTTGACATGCATTATATCTCAAGAGTAATTGGTTGTACCATCAAATCGATCCAATAATGAAGAGGTTCCGCCAAAAACTGCAATGATTACAAGAAAAATGACATGATTGTTGCATGATTTCGAATCATGACCTCTGTCATTGTCGAAATTGCTAAAATTTCCATTATATTCATAAAATCCTCCTTCTCTCATTAATGTTTTTATCTTACGTTGTGACAAAGAGTTCAATTCTATTGAATTGTCACTAACATATGCACAATTGGAAGTATGGGGCATGTGGTAAGATGGGAGCCGAGTGGGATTGAGTTTTTGGAGGCATATCCTAAGTGTATGAGGTGATTCCAAAAGGATGAGTGGTTTCCCTTTCTACAGAAGTTTCGAGGGCACAAGAGGCAGGTGGCTAAATATTTTGCGAGAACATTTGATGGAATGAAATCCAAAATTGGGGATCTCGAGATCCAATTGACTGAGGCATTCATCTGGTAGGTGAAAAAGATGCCTCAAGGTAGTGAACTCTAGTTAAAAAAAAAAGATAATTCAAGGTGAAGTTTGGAAGAATTTTCTCAAAAATATAGAATGAGTAGAAAATTGGAAGAAGGGCATGCCTACCTATGCGTTTAAGAAGGGTGCAACATGTTGTTCATTTTACAAAAGTACATTACATGTGAAGGGAGGTATGGATTAGTATTTTTCTACCATCTCAGATTACTCATGAATTTTGTGAAAGGTTATGAGTTGGATATGCCCTTTTATCTAATGAGTAGTTTAAATAAAATGGATTCTATAATACAACATAACCCTAGGTATGTGGAAGGTAGTTTATTTCATTTTGGGCTAATTAAGATGTAGTGGAAGTGAGACTGCAAGAGTAGAATGGTAATTGGGAACAATTCTTGATTCTCAATCACTATATTGAAGCCCCATAACAATAGGTGATAATAGATTCAAAACAAAAGAGTCCCAAGAAAAAGTCTCAAGTACTAAAAGAAGGGTTTCCAAGTTGGAAATCTTGGAAATCGAGGGAAGAAGTCATGAAGTGTCTGAGCTAGAGAATATAGAACTAGAAGATGAATAATTGGAACATGCAGAGACAAAGAAGACCGCGGAATTCAAGGAGGTTATAGAACCTAAGAACAATAAAGGCAATACATCAAAAATAATAACAAAGAAGAAACATGGCATAGAGTGGAGGGGATAAGAAGAAGTTAGGGTTTTGAACCCTGAAACTCAAAAATCAATAAGAAGACCTCATAAAAGTATATCCAAGCGATTCAATAAAGTCCAGAGAAATGAATTGAAATTGGGAGACGAAAATTAATAGTCTTAAGGATAACGAAGTAGATAAGAAGTAGTTCAGAGTAAGAAAAGGAAAGTTGAAGCCATCGTGTGAAGAACTACATGGATTATGACAAAAAAATTAGCAACAGAGAAGCATGATAGAAGTAAATCCTAGGACAAAGAGGTTTTTGAAATCAAAGAGTCTGACGAAGAACAACTAGATAGCAGGAAGAAGATGACTTGAAACAAAAATATCAGGTCTAATTTATTTTCCATTCCATCACCTAGTTTTAATTTACTTACTTATGATTCATAGGAATAGAACATAGAATTTAATTAGTTTGAAACTGATTATGAAGTCCATGATGACACCGATATTGACAAGGAACCATAAATTGTGTATATTTATACTTCTCCAAAGGAAAGGCAAGTTGGAAAGGTTAGAATTTTAAAAGCAGAAATAAAGGAGCTAACACTCCTTGATAATCATATCAAGTTAGAAAACTCAGCCTTGAAAAATAATGTTTCTCAATTTCAAAAAGATAAAGAGAATCTAGAATCTCATAAGAAGTTGGTGTAAATGTGATCCTGGTGGATATTGGTGGCCACCCACCTATTCCAACTGGCTCCTCTTGACAGTTTTTAGCTCAACATGTTCTTTTGTACTTCTTTGTAATTGTGGGTTCTACACTTACGAGGTTGTCTGAATCCCTACACATCTTCCAGGTGGATATTGGTGGCCTCCCACCTAATCCAACTAGATTATTTTGTATGTTTTCATGTCATCACATCTTTTTGTACTTCTAGGGTCGTTTTGGGGCCCTAAACAGAGTTTTTTTGGCTCGCCATAGTCAAACTATAGATAGAGTCAGATTTTGATTGTGTAATGCGTAGTTCTCGAAAATACCTTTCCAACGGGCTATCACGTGCCTAAAACGGAGGATGTATGAAAAAGTTACGACCCAGTGAAGTTGAGGTACTAACTTACCCATAGGGGCCCACATAACTTTTGGCGCTTCATCTCCTAGGGTTAGGTTTTTGGATGTCTATGGTCTTGGAATTCATGAGTAATGTTAAAAAGGCCTTTGGAGCCTCATTGTAGTCATTCTTCTTAGATGGATGTGCATAGCAACCACATCTCTTCTCAAAGATAGCTACCACCATTCGAGCAAGTTGTTTTCAGTTCTGCAATTTTACAGTTTCAACCTATTTCATTTATTCAATAGAAGATATTGTTCACTAGATATATGTGTTGTTCTCCATATCTCTGTGTTTATTGTATTCATTTTATTAATCAGTTCGTTCCACTCATAAATCCAGATCATTTATGCCATCTATCCAAAATAGTGTCATAGTCAAATGTCATAATTTAAAAAAAAAAAAAAAAATAGCCCAAGGAATTTCTTTTTGAAAAACTCTTCTCTTTCCCCAATAGATTCCTCATATTGAGACTTATTTTATTCCAATTGGGATACCTTTGTATGCATATCATTTAAACTTCTCTTACCACTTCTTGTTGATTTTATCTTGGAGTGAGAAAAGGAGGAGGACTTGGCCATGCTGGTAGAAGTAATCGGTTGTTTTCCTTTGTCAACTTGAGAGCCATGAGGAGTGGTTTTGTGATATTTTGGAGGAGGCGAAGGAGGAGAAATATATATGTTTGTAGCAACAGTATGCACTAGTGGTGATGGGTGAACCAGAGGAGAAGGAAAATATGCATTAGTGGAAACAATATGAACCGGAGGAGGAGGAGGAGGAGGGTCAATGGGGCATTGATTGGCACCAGAAGAAGGATTAGTAGGTATATTTCCCCATCCATCATTATGAGTCTGCACATGTGTTTCAGGAACATTAACAATACCAGGGTGAGGTTGAAAGATAATATTAGGGGGTACTTGGGGTTGAGGAAAATCATGTTGTACACCAAGTTTTAAATTCCCAGTTTGGATCAACTACTAAAATTCATAAGAATCAACATCAAAGTGAATAGAGAACCTTAATTTCTTATGCCCCCCAAGTTTACAAAATGTGTTAGGAAATCATCCTCTTCTTCCTTTGTTTCCCCCTATGTTGCTATCCATGTTGAAGAAGCTCATATATATTTATCATAGTCAAATTAGTACATGCATAAGACACAATAAGATAAAACATCGAACACAATTTGTCATCATGATTAAATTGCCTCTGACATAACACAACCATGCAACACAAAGAGGGAAATTAATGGGAAAAGTGAAACGGGGATAGAAGTACAGCTCTAAAACCATTTACCCAACAACATCCATATCGGCAGCCCACTACTTCTTCAAAATATGCATACAAAAAATTACAAGGAAACTGTCCAAATCTTTAAACCATGTCTACTAGTATTCTCATTAAATTCAACCTCAATCATTCATATATGTTGTAATAAAAATATGTCTTTAATGTTGAACATACATACATATTGAATTTCTTTCATACTTATTTTATCTTGATTATATAGACAGGGTAAGAATGGATACATGATTTAAATGAACCATATTTGATGGAAATAAATTATGTAAAGTGTAATGTATGAGAAAAATATGGAAGTCCATATATTAATCCTCAAATATTTAATTACATGTGTCTTCAACCATTCCCGTAATATTTATTATGTTCTAAAAAGACTACATTTACTACCTTTGGTTTAACCAGATCAAAACAAATCATTCAAAAATGCCAATAAATAACTACTACAACTAGTCTATACCATTTTGTTCAAGTCGTTCATATCCATCAAATTGATTGACATATTCTCTTAGTTATGTGGATGAGGGATAGAAACATGAAAAATTGATTTATTTGAGTGGGATTTAAAGGGAAAAAATTTATGAAAAATCAAATACATGAAGGAGAAATGTGAATTACACATAACAACTTCTAAACTCAATTATTTCATTCATTTTTGGTTGTACGATGACCTTTATTAACATATGACCTTGTTGTTAAACCCTAACCAAAAAAGAAAACATAAACCATGGGAGATAGGTTTATCATTATTATCAGACTAGATATAAGAAGCATGTACCAATCTCATTTTCATTTTCATCATAACTCTGTATCAAAATTTCCAACCATTCCATACTCTCAAATATCAACTGGTAAACCAATTATCCCAAAATTGTATGCATGTATAATTTGACCAAATTTTGGTTGGACTCAAAATATTTCAACCAAAAGTTGCAAGAGACTAAGAAAGAAGCAAAGAAGATGTTGATTAAGGTTGGTTGTCATTGATGTCAACCCTTGAAGAAAGCTCTGTAGCACAAAGGTTTGGGTAATGGACCCAATATTGTTTGATGTAAATATGACTCATTATTGTTTTTTCATGGTTAATAAGAAGTAAATATGGATGAACTCCAAAGTGGTCCCCTTATGGAGAAAGCCCTCATGGGAAGACGCTTTGAGGAGTAAGATAACCCATGCTTAATTGTGGAATAATGAGATGAAGGACAATGAATTTGTCAGGGGAACTATCCTATATGGATAGTGCTTGTCATGCCATTTCCGGTGGTATGTGAAACGTAACATAACTCCTCACGGTTAGAGAGTTATGGCCATGAGAAGTTGGAGACCCCAAGTTTGGGTAATGGACCCAAGTTTGTTTGATGGGTAACGGTATGAATTATGATATATTTTCATATAATAATATTCTATATGGATATTACATGTCATGCCATTTATGGTGGTATGTGGAACGTCACTTAACTCCTCACGGTTTGAGAGTTATGGCCTTACGAAGTTGGAGGACCCTCATATGTCATCTAGAAGCCCCAAAAGGTCAAAGTAGTCAAAGTGGTTTAAGAGATTTTTAAAGAATAAATAATAAAGTGAAGTGATGAGTGTATTATAATTCAAATTGAATACAAAATAAATTATTTCAATAATAATTTTAATGGATAAATTAGAAGTGGGTTAACCCTAAAATAAGAAAAGTTGGTCAAGTGACCTAGAAGATGTTTAAGGAAGCTACTTGGAGAGTATAAATAAGAGGCAAGGATCTCTCATTTAACATGTTATCACCCCATAAATTATGGGAATCAACTCATGACTTGGATTTATTCTGTATCTGGTGATCTCGTTGACAAATGATATTTCATTTCTTCAAATAATTTGTAAAAAGAAAAAAGAAAGAAAAGAAAAAGAAAAGAAAAGAGGACATAAAAGAATGGAAACAAAAACCCCATGCAATAATAGCAACTTGGTCATACCGTTCAAGCATGACCAAGTTCTTTTGAATTTCCAATGTTGATAGGTTAGTGAATGCATCTGATCAGACCATCTAATCCTGATCAGATAGTCCTTAGGTTAGATTTAGTGAATGCAT